>PVJO010002405.1:15000-144563 GCA_004026905.1 Hystrix cristata | reverse complement strand
ACTTCCCCATCAAACTCACCTAAACGTCAAGAACCTTCTCCTACATTTTCTTCCACTAAGTCCAACACCCCCATCACACTAAGAGCTCTATTCTAGGGTCAGCGTTTTCTGCCCTTCAACCCTGGACCACAAGCCCCAAACTATAGATCAGTACAGTTCTCTGCCTGATCCCATTTTGCCTGGGGTCTTGAGGAACTCTAGGAAAATCATGCAAATACCCGGACTGGTGGCATTGAAATTGCATTGTCCCATTGCAATGCTCATGCCCAGCAGATGACAATGTAAATTGGTAGAACCAGTTTAGAAAAATATTTAAAAGAATTTACTAAAAGCTGAAGATACATATACATTACGATTCGGCAATTCCGTTCCTAGATGTCTACTCAACAGAAATATATACTTCTGTTCACCAATCGACATCAACTAGAATATTCATAGCAGAAATATTCATACTAGCCCAAGCTGGAATTTATATAAACATCCATTAACAATAAAATGGAGAAATTAATTATGGATGTTCAGATACAGAATACTATCAGTAATAAGAATGAGCAAACTATAAACACATGTTGAAACAATATAAATCTTATTAGTTCAGTGTAGAACAGAGGAAGCCAAATACAAAACAAAACACATTGTTTAATTCCGGGTACATAAAGCTCAAAACCAAGATAAACAAATCCATAGTGTTAGAAGTTTAAAGAGTAGTTTTCCTTGGGAGTGAATGGTTAGTGACTAGAGCAAGACATAGGTGAAGTTTTGAGGGTGCTGCTTATACCCCACTTCTTCATATGGTCGTTGGTTACATGGATGTTTCACTGAGCTGCACAGTATCTGTGAACTTTTCTTGGGTGTATGTTATACCTCAACAGGAAGTTTTTAAATAGTTATTAAAATGACAACAAAATACACAGTCCCCGACTTCACTGGGTTGTCCCCTCAGTTTTAAAGGGCTTCTGAATACAAAGGACTCTCCTATGCCACCCTTTTCCCTTCCTATTACTATGACTTTACCTTGTCGTTGAAGGAAAAACTGAAATTATTAGTAGAGGCACCAGTTCATAGTTCCACTCCAAAGTGGAAAATGCTCCCTGGAGTAAAAGAACACCACAGTCTACAATTATCCACCCCCAAAGTACTCCCATTTCTGTCCCTCAAGTTTCAAAATGTCTTTTTTCCAATTCTGTGCTGCCTTCCTACATCAAGCATCAGGCTTCCGCCAGGCCTGGGTAATGTAAGGAGAAATTGACAGGGACTACTCAGGAAAGTGTGGGCAGGAGTAGGGAAATCATGAGACCAAGCACAGTGCCCCAAAATTAGCCACAGTGGGAGACCCTCTCATTCCTAGTCCCAAAGAGGCAAGGAAAGAGCCACTTTCCTGAACCTGAACCTGACCTGGACATGGTAATTATATTTCCCGGAGAGGACTAGCTGGCCAGGGCCACAGCCTTTGGTGGAGAGAAGAAGAGAAGGAGCGAACTTGTGGTAATGTGGTAGCGAAGAGGTTGGGAACAAATAGCACAGTTACTCTCCCCTCCACCATTTAACGACTTGTCTTTTGATGGTTCATTTGCACCGAACCTCACCAGAAGCCAGGGTAAGGAAGCTAGTGACAAAGTCTTCAAAAGTTAGCACTGCCAAGACCTAGAACAAGGTGAAGAAGAGTTGAGTATTGGCTTGGAAAGGTGAAAGATGACATCTAACATACTCCCTCTGCACAGGCATCTCCTTCCCATCACACTGACTGCAGAGGCTACTGTTGTAGGAAAGAGTATCATTAAAGATACTTCAGGAAAATAGGAGCTTGTGATAAGAATTGGAACTTGAGGGCCATGAAGAGTAAGGGACTCTTTTCTTGTTTATGGGCTATATGGTAGTTCCTCTTCTATCTTTATATTCCTACTGCTTTTGCTCCTTCATGATGCTTGCTACAGGGAAACAAATATGTCTTCTCCACTCCCCCTTTTTGTGTCAACCTCTCAGCTTCTGCTGTCACCGCTAACTCCCCCATTCTCAAAATTCATCAAGTTCTTCCAAGCAGC
The DNA here is from genome assembly GCA_004026905.1 of Hystrix cristata. Classification (NCBI taxonomy): domain Eukaryota; kingdom Metazoa; phylum Chordata; class Mammalia; order Rodentia; family Hystricidae; genus Hystrix; species Hystrix cristata. The sequence goes on along the minus strand of PVJO010002405.1, from coordinate 142,521 downwards.
ATCCCATTAGCTCATCCTTTACATTCACAACAGGCACCGTCATAAGTTGCTGAGCAGCCTGTGTTTGGATTGGCTGAACTTTATCACGTGCTCACACTTGGTCCAATGAGCTCTTGCTAGCGAACTAGGTCATGTGACATATAATATGGCCACTTAGGCATCAGGACCTGTATTTGCAAGAGCAGGTGGATGGGTATCTATTGGTATTTATATATTTATCTTAAATATCTCCTGTCTAAAATATTTTCTTTTCTGTTTATATGATCCCAAAGCAATTATTAGGGCATCGTGATCCTGGAGAAGACCTGGGTCAAAAAAGGGCAAGTCAAAGGTACACACCAGAGAAAGATGCTGTCAGCTTCAAGTGAGTTGAAGCCTGCACAGAACTTGTACCCATGCTCTGCTGAAATCAGGGCTAAGCCCCAGAGACTGTAGATAGTTCTATGATTGAGCAGTAGTTAAACTCAGTCTTTCACACTCCCTTTAATAAGTGAAGCTACTCCCTTCCCTTTAAGTGTGGTCTGAGTGAAACATTTCTAACTGTCCCCCCTTTCTCGACCCCATGTTTTCTTGTCTACACTCTAATCTCTCCTTCCTCTTGACCTTAAATGCATCTCTTGCACAAGTCACACGAAATTCATAGTTTCTGGATATAAAACAGCAAACAGCAAACAAAATTTGTCCAGTCCTCAAAGACTTTGGACTCTCTGAGATATTTGATATTATTAACCTCTAACTTCAAAACGACTTCCAGTTTTATGTAAAACCACTTTCCCCTGAGTCTGCTCTTACTCTCTGGCTGCCCTTTTTCAGTCTTCTCTAGTTTCTATTCCTTTGCTCATCTTTTAAGTGTTGGTGTTTTCCTAAGGCACTAAATTTGATTTGTTTCTCAAAGTACAATATACATAAACACCCAACTTCTCCTGTAATAGCTTCAGTTACTACCTTTATGCTGAAGGTGCCAAAAACTAGATATCTGTGGCAGATTTCTCTTCGGAGACACAGAACAACTTTTCTTCCTGCCTACTAAACACTTCCTTCTGGCTCACCCACGGGCACTTCAAACTCATCAGGACCTACAGTGAAGTGTGCACCACCACCCCTTCTAAAATTCTCTGCTTCAGGACCAAAGCCAGGTGCACCCCCTCACTAAATCATTCTCTAAGTCTTGTCTACACTCCCCTCCAAATTTCTCTCTCCTCTGCCCCCTCCTTTTGCAGAGCCACATCTGTGAGAGCACAGATTCAGGGCTCCATTTCCTGCCTGGATCCAGCACCATTCTGCATGCCATTCCCAGTGGGAGCTTAATAAATGTATTAATCTGCTTGTGATATGCCTCTGCAATCTTTCAAAAGTTACCATCAAGATAAAATAAAAACTAGTAGGACATGTGAAGCTATTCATGATCCAGGGGCTGTCAGTATAAAAGTCCACCCATTACTGTTGCTGTCTAGTTTACTAAGATAAGGATATGTTTCCCTCACTCCTACTCACCCTCAAGACTTCATTCAGGCATCCAATGAAGTCTTCAACTTGCCTCACCTCCTCAAAGCAGATTTAAGCACTTCTATTTTGTTCTCCTCAGAGCTCCCCATATAAGCATCAGGTATACTTATCATATTGCTCTGTAGAACTTGCCTTCATGTTTTTCTGTTTCTTGATGCTGTAAACTTAAATCAGTTACTACTGCTGCATAGTAAGTAATCAACAATCTCAGTGTTCTACACCAATAAATATTAATGTCTTGCACTTCTACAGGGTTCAGGTGCCAGATTTGGTGAATAAGGTGGATGACCTCCTGCCATAATGTTTTTATGAGCCTGCCTTTTTGTTGGATGGCACTCGGCAGCAGCACTTACCGTGTTGTTTTTTTTTTAATAACACTTTGTAAAGATATGGAAAAGGATTTCCAGAACTACTTCAGAGAGTAGGCAGAATGATAGGATAAGTATGTTTGAAGCATCTTGAGGGGGATTAATGGTAATAGTCTTTTACTATGGTAAACTTTTTTTGATAAGCTTTTTATTTTTTTTTAATTTTTACCAAGAACATGCATTGGTACATTGTATACATAATGATCATAATCAACATGGTTATTTTGTACCTGTACATGATACATCTTGGTTTTCCCCCCTCTTTCCCCTTCCCCTTCCCCTCCCCTCCCTTCCATTCACCCACCCCTCCCTATTTGCAACAAGTGTAGCTACACTTTGATAAGCTTTTTCGAATATAAACATTCAGCTTATTTTCCAATCACCTCTCATAGATCCCATTCATCACAGTACCTGGTCTTGAATTGTTGAATCGAATAGTACCCAAAGACATACCTAAAGCCATGTCAGAGAGCAGAACAGCATCTTGCCCATCTTCATAGGCATTTTTTCACTATCCAGGGTGTGACACCAGACTTCTATGTTTCTTGCCACTTCTCACAACATTGAATCACAATATTCAAATGCAAGGGAATCCCCCCCCCAGAGTAACAATAACTTGTTCGCCTCTCCCAGAGCTATCTACAGGAAAGCCACTCTACTCTGGGGGTTTAAAATATGTCTACAAGTTCTTTGACACTCTCTTTAAAAGATGAAACTTAAATGTCCTCACCTTACCTGTATGTTTAGTGACTTGCCTCTAAGGACTGGAATAAGGCAGAAGTGATAATGTGTATAACTTCTGAGGCTAAGTTATCAAAGGCCGTGAGCCCCCTTGCTTTGGATCACTTGCTCTGGGGAAGGCCAGCAACCACGTCATACCAGAACCTGGGCAACTCTACAGGGACATCTACGTCACAAGGAACCGAGGCCTTCAGCCCAAAGCCAGGTCCTTCTTGGAAGCAGATTCTCCCTCCTCTTGTCCCCTTGTGAAGAATGTAGTCCAATCGACATCTGTGTGTGTGTGTGTGCGCGCGCACACGCGCACGCGCACGCATGTATCCATGCTGAGAATCGAATCCAGGGCCTTACACATGCTAGGCAAGGACTTTATTCACTGAGCTGTACCCCCAGCCCACAATCATCTTGAATGCAGCCTTGGACTAGAACTATTCAGCGATTTGTGATTTTTCAGCTGCTAAGTTTGAGAATGATTTACTGTAATGCAATAGATGACTGTGATCATCAGCTGCCTGCTACAGTAACAAATCCCAGAGATAATCAATTTATAAAGAGAAAAGCTTGGTGTCACTCACAGTTTGGGAAGCTTTGGTCTACAACTGATAGGTCCCATTGCTGTGGGCCTATGGGAAGGTAGCACACCAGCATTTGGACAGATGACAGAGCAAAAACCACTTCCTGCATGGCCTGGAAGTGAAAGAAAGAGTGAGGAAGACAATGGGGTCCCCTAACCCTTTACACCAACACGCCCTTAATAACCTGACAACCTCCTGCTAAGGCCTACTTACAGTATCCAGCACTCGCCCAATAGTGCCATCCTGGAAACTAAGCCTTTAATGTATGTGCCTTTGAGGGACATTTGCGATTCAAGCTACAGCAATAACTAATACTGCAGTCACTTTGTGAATAAGTTGTTAAACTCTCCCCTAAAACGCAGGTTTCATAATTATAATATTGCAGTCACTTCTAAACAGCACAGAATATATTGTTCCCATATATAGAGAATATATACATTCCCACCTTGGAATCTTCCTATCTAGTGTTAAAAGCGTAAGACAAAAGCAGTTATCTACTTCCCTTTGATGTGAATAGGAAACTACCACATTTTAGGAAGCAATGTCAATTTCGACAACAGTTGTTGACCAGGAATTCCGAGTTGAGCTGCTTATTTGCAGGAGAAGAATTGGAGAAACACTAGGCTCACCTCTTTGACTGAAGCCTAACTGCTTGCTTCAAATTCCATGTTCACCTTCTACCTCCTCAGAGAGACTAGATTAGCAGAACTCCAACATGAAACCTAGTTTATTGAAATGTCACTTGGTTTACGCTCCACAGCTTGGCCTGGAGGAAATAAAAACCCAGTCCAGCCCAGAGGCGATAATGAGAGAAATCATGTGGCTCCTAAAAATAATGAAAAAGGAGAGCAGCATTTGAGGTTGTGAGTCAGCATCATTTGGCAGGCAGGAGAAGAAGAGCAGAGCGAGGAGCAGAATATAAAAAGCATTAGGCAGAAGATTGATTTGGGCTCTGCAGACATGGCCGAGGGAGCAGCTCAGGCCTCAGGCCTCAGGCCTCAGAAGGCTCCAGAGTGGGTTCAGCTTGGAAGGGCCTGTAAGCAGCAGCAGCTGGATCCACCAGGAGAGCTTCCCCTGCCCATAGTTGTGCCTTCTGGCCAGTGATACAAGGCCTCGTGAGCCCCAAAGTCCCCCACTTTGGCCACAACACAGCAGCATCTACCTCCCCTTCACAGCAATAAACACACGCTCACCAAAAAGCCACTTTTACTTGGCATTGTGCCAAGTCCAGTGGATGCAAACATTAATAAGGCCCTTGAGGATTTAGGATTTAATAAGGTGGTTGATCTAGAAACAACCATATTCAAAAGAATATTGTCAGAATGACGACATATATGGTAGTATGACAACCATAAAGCATTTTGTTCAAGGAATTATGGGAGACCAAGGACAGCTGTCTGCTTAAATCAGAACCTAAATGCAGGGGGAAGAGGGATCTAAGGAGTCACCTGGAAGAGGTGGCATGTGAGGTGTGGAACTCGGCATCATCCTGTGTAGGAAGTGTGTGTGATATGAAGGGCAGGGGCCCGGGTGACTCCAGGAAGAGCAAAGAGCACAGCTGTATTAGTTTCCTCTGGCTGCTGTAACAAGTTACCACTAATTAGATGACCTAAAACAGAAACTGATTCTCTCACTGTTCCAGAGGCTGGAAGTCTGAAATCAAGGTGTTGACAGAACCATGCTCTCCAAGGAGGCTCTCAGGGAGAATCTGGTCCTCCTCTTTTAGCTTCTGGAGGCTGCCGGAAAGCCTGGACTTAACTGTGTCAACCCACACTCTGCCTGCCTCTTCGTTCACTTGATATGGGTATCAAGTTTCCCTCCGTCTTAGTCCTATAAAGACATTTGAGGGGGCTGGGGATTTAGCGCAGTGGTTAGAGTGCCTGCCTTACAAGCACAAGGCTCTGAGTTTGATCCCCAGCACCAAAAAAAGGAAAAAAAAAAAACAGGCCTTTGTAACTGCATTTAGGCCCAGCTCACTTTATCGAACATAATCTCTTCATCTCAAAACTTTACAATCACATCCTCAAAGACATTTTTCCACACAAGGTAACAGTAACCATCACTCAGCCCACTAGAACAACCTAAGACCTGGATGTGCGAGTGCCCAGCAACTGGCCATTTCAGCATTCCTCAGCGTAAACAGAGCCGAGACGCCACAAGGTGAAGGATCTTGCACACTAGGACAAAGAACTGGAACTTTCCCTGAGAGGAAACAGAGCATCCTTGAAGATTTGAAGGGAGAGCACAGTGGTCAGACTTTCTTTACTTGAGATTTGCTGGCTGTAGCATGGCAGAGAGCTAAACGAAGGCAGGTTACTAAATCTTACACCCAGAGTTGTCTTTAGAAGACCACAGGTAAAATATAGGTGCATGGTCCTGGAAGGAGAGGGCCAGATCTCCTGTTACCGCCAGGTCAGACTTTGTCACCAAATAACAGTGCTGTGGAATGGGAAACAGAGAGGCGGAGGCCCTGAAAGGACTTCACAAGAAGACAAATAGTACCTAGAATATGTATGCAAGACATGCTTGCTAAATAAAAGAGAAATAAGAAAGGCTGGTTCTTACAAAGACTGAGAATTGGAGGAAAAGTGGAGGAAATTCAGAAACCTAGTGTCACAGTCGAGGGGTCTCTCTCTTGCTTTACAAGGGCCTCATGGAAGATCCGGTACCCAACAGACCTGCCTTGCCCTGAGCACGATGCCCCCACCCCAGGGCAACTCACCATTAGTGACTGATATTGGGGTAATAAATGGGAGAGGCTCTTGGTGTCATTAATGCTCCAGAGCTCCCCATGGGGTCAGACTGAGGCTTCGCCCCATTCCATGTCGTGTTTTGCTCCTGCCCTGTCCTGCTTCCCCTGCCCCATGTCAGGTTTCTTCTTAGAGTACTCCACGTAGGTCACTGAGGCGAGCGTCCTTAGCGCAGACTCTGCTGCAGGGAGCCTCGCCCCAGCCCACCTCCGTTGCTGGTGATGCACCTATGGGGGCATCCTGAGCTAAGAGGTGGGTCAGCTAGCTGAGGTGCAGACAAGTAGTCAGGGAGTTCTGGGAGAAGGAAAATCTGAACACATTGATGTGAGGGAAGAAGGTTTGCCAAATTGAAAATAAGTAGATGCCAAAAATCCAGTGATCTGCACCAAGGAGCAGGTTTATTCCATCCAGAAGTGGTTTCTAATTAAAGGCTATTTCTTTGGCGCTTACCTCATTCTTCCTTGCACTGGAAGTTTATGTGTTTGTCATACATGTTTTCTTTTCACCAACTAAATTCTCAATTCTTCGTAGTTGGCACAGCTCGTGATGCTGCTTTCCCCTCCCGTGATGGCTGTGGTCACAGCTGACATTCAGTTTGCATAGGCACTGGAGTTTACAAAGCAATTCACATGCTCAAATCACGGTTTATGGACTGACAGCACCTTATCACCTGAGAATTTACCGGAAATGCTGAATTCCAGCCTCTACCGCAGATCTGCTGAACGAAAATCTCTGGGGTGGCTCCAGCAATCTTTGGTTTAACAAGAACTCAGGGTCATTTTCTGAGCAAAGCCGCTAATATCTATCATCTCATTCAACGTGTTGATAGATAGATTGATTGATTGGAGAGAGGATGGCCAACAGGAAACCACAGTCAAAAAGTGCAACAGCAACCGAAGCTGAATTCACTCCCAATAATATTTCTCCAAGCAGGTACGTGCAATGGGAGTGCTACCCCAGTCCACCAAATGTGCTCAGATTTCAACTCCAGTATTGGCTGATTTGAACAATTTATCTTATTCAGCCGCCGTTTCTTCATCAACAAAATGGGAACAACCTTGGTGCTAGCTCATTCTGGCTAATAAGTTATGATAGATCCATCTAAAGAAATACAAAAAAAATCTTATGGTTAAGATAGGTGCGCAGAACTTCTGTTGAAAATCCTTTTTTATTTAAACACGCCATTTCCTAATTATCTTCCTAGAAATTAAGAAAACACTTGCCTCTTCTTGTCCTGAATGAGGTTAAAAATTATATTGCCATCATTAAGGGCCCAGCTATGGAAGAGAATAGGCAAACCTGAGAATTACGTGAGAGATAAAACCGGAATTTGACGGTGGACTTAAAGTGTTGGTCTGAAGTCAGCTGGCTTGCAGCTGATCCAGCTTATCCCTTGCTGGGACACGTGGAACAACTCAGGCTCTCTCCTCGCATCTCCCACCCAGTCTCTGGCAGTGAAGCCCAGGTACTCGCTCGTGGTAACAACAGGGCACAAACCGTAGTGGAGATGAGCAAGTTCCTTCTCAAGCCTCTGCTGAGTCACATCTGATGACATCCCACTAGTCAAACCAAATCACATAGTGAGGTCAGAATCCAAGCAGAGAGGCTAGGTGATCTAGCTCAGTGGTTACAGCACTTGCCTAGCAAGCACAAGGCCCTGAGTTCAATCTTCAGCACCAAAAAAAAGAATCAAGGCAGAGAAATTGACTCCATGTCGATGGGCAACTCAAAGCCACTTGGCAAAGCACATGGACCCAGGAAGGTCTAGAGGACACAAGATGGTGCTGTTCCAAGGACCACACGCTCAACAGTAGCAGCCAAGGTCAGGAGACAACACGGGCTGACCTAGCTCTGGATTGTTGTAAATAAGTGCCTATCACTGTCACTAAAGTCCAGGAGCTTATGAGGCCAGGAATTTAAGTGATAAATAAATGCCAGACTTTGAAAAGCTATATAGGGGCCTAGCGTATGCCAAAATTAGAGATCCTCTGCTCTCTGGCCAGTTTCGTTTGTCACAATGAAACAGAAATTTCAGGACAGCATGAGCTAGATGGCAAACAATTTCACTCTCTGTTTAGCTCCCCTTATGCGCAATTATAAATGCCTCCTGGCAATTAGTCACTTGGTCCCTTCCCTGGGTGTGCTACCTCCCCAAGACCACAGGAATTTCCTAGTGAAGTGGGACTTCGGACTTCCGCTGCTGTCTCAGTGCAAATCATTCTGACAGGTACAGGCTGGGGGATTCCACTGGTTGTTTTCCGAATTATTTTGTACGCTTGACATAAACTATGGGTCCTTGACATCAGTATAATTTTTAAACTTGAGACAAGAAGGGATAAACATCTCCCTAAATTCTGCGAAGATAAACAGCGAGGAAACAGGATGTTTAAACACACAAGGCGTTTTAACAGAAGGTCTGCAGATGTTGCCTGTTTCTCTCTATCACTGCAGATCTGTAGCCTGTCTCTGGGAAAGATCAGGAAGCCTTGGGGCACCTTACTCAAGAACAGTAGATAGAAGTCACGGTCTGGCAAACCCAGCTGCTTCCTTCAACAAGCAAATATTATCAAACAGTAATGCCAAGACCCGGGCAATGCAGTGTCCCAGGGGTCTCTGAGTTAACGCAAAGGTGGAACTGTAAAGGAGGTGGGCAGACAGCTGGGCATGCCGACTAGGCTGGCACATGGCACGAATGGAAAGGTACCATCTGTGCTGCTGCCGCTGCTGCAAAACGATGATGCAGAGCTGTGACTTTTCAAATGTTCCATCTGGGTATAACTGAACTGCCTCCTTAAAATAAAAAAATACCCATATTTGACATACATCCTCTATTGTAATGATCTTCATATTCCTTCCTTCATTTCTATGGCATTCACTTTAGAAGAAGTATGACATAAAGTATTAAAAACTAGAAAGAAAAGTCTTTGGGGGAGATGACTGATATTTTCATTTCTCTGGCTGACTTGTTCTTGATTTTCTTGGGATTTCAAAAACAACTTCTGTATGCACAACTCCATCTGAGCTTTCTGAAAAAAATAACCTGAAGGGATCACTAGGATAGACAGATCGAAAGAGAAAGTCTGTTATCTTCGCACAGGAGAAAAACAGGACATGAATTTGCCAGAATCTCCCATTGCCCACAGTTCCAAACTAAGAAGACCTGAAACTGATTTTCTTCAGACAAACCCTGTCCGGTTCTGAAGACTATTCTGAGAAGAATAATAAGGGTAATTAGAAGCACAACTTGGGTTTGGAGTGACTTGTTTCTGGAAGCACTAAAACCATAAAGGGGAACAGAATTTCTCAGAAGGAACTCTAACATGCTTCTCTCCAGGTCCAATTACAGACTTAGAGTCTGTTGTTTCCTTGCCATGGCAACCTTCATACTTAATTTCCTGAATGTTGAACTTTTCTCATCCTATTCATTTGGGGGAGCCTTTCAAAAGCTGCTCTTCCTGGATTCACATCGTGTCAGTGCCTTCGATACTTAACATTCTCCGAGTACAAGCTATGCAGGCACATCCCCAAACCAAAAGTGACAGTGAAGACCAGGAAGAATTTGGCTGTGCCCTCAGCGAAAGCACTTAGATGTGTTCTTTCTGGTTGCTGGAAACCAGCGATTTAATGTAACTCCAAAGATTCAGTACCAAGTTCAAAAGCAATACTTTGGCTTCATGCTCTATTCAATTTTAATAAACACTAAGTATTTACTCCGTGTTGGGAGCTGCAGGAAGTACAAAGACTAAAATACATTTTCTGCTCTCAAGATGTTTAAAGTGCAGGAGGAAGATGAGACCCAAATTACTATGAAGAGACTCTAAGCGTGTGGTCACTACTCCAGCAGCAGCAGCAGCATCTTCCGGCGTCTCCCTTAGAGAAATGCAGATGCTCAGGCTGCACCCCAGGCCTTCGGAATCAGGGTCTCTGGGAGCAGGGCCCAGCAATCTGTGTTTTCCCATAATTCTTCTAGGCGATTCTGAGGCTCCCTACAATTTGAGAAATCACTGCTGTAAAGCAAATCAGCCCAAATAAATAGAGGAAGACAAAGTAAAGGGGAAATGGCATCCCTCTTGGAAGGAGGATTTTCTAGAGCGACACTATTTCCAAGGAGCTATGAAGCTGAACTAAGGTACTGAAATGTAGGGAGTGGATGAAGCATGAAGATATTTGGGGTGAGAAAAACATAAGGCAAGCAACAGAATTAAGAAAGCAAAGTCAAATAGCAGAGCCTAGACTGGCTGGCATGAACGGAGACAGATGAGGAACCAAAGACAGGCTAGCCTCGCAAGCACCAGGCTGAGGAGTCTTACCTCTGGACAAGGTACTCAGCCCTTCCATCAGAGAGGAACAACTCCGGGAAGGTTCACCTCCAGGTTTCCAAGGATAATTTGAAAGAGAAAGATACACAGGAAATGGGAAACAACTGGGTTAACGATCGCAATAGTTTGGGTAGGTGACAATGAAATTAAGGAGTTTGTAGCAGAAATATAGAAATGAGAGAGAAACATTCAATATAAAAATTAATCGTAGAAGCTTTAAGGCCTAGTTCAATGTGACTTAGCAATTGACTCAATATCCAGGGGTGGGAAAATGTAGAGAATTAGTACCTTGATTAACACAAGACGTGCTGTGTCACAAGCCAAAGAATAAGGATATTAGGAGTTGGTTTTGAGGGCATTTGTTTTGGCCTAGCTGATGCATCATACCACTTATACAAAATGCAGGCATATAGTGTATGATTATAGCTACAATATTTTGACCACGTAGGCCCTAAGCTAGACACCTGACCCATAAGTATTATCACGTAAGATGCACTGACTTTATAAGCAAAGCATTTTTCTATTACTTAAATTCTGTTACATATTATAAAAGGTACAAAATAAGAATGACTTCCACATACAGATTTATTCTAGTGCATACAGGAAATCGGAAGATAGGCAGTGCAGAACAAATATGGTGGCTCCATGAAGTCATTTCAGCAGCCAAGTTCCTTGTCATTTCCTGCTTCAGCATCCTCCACTGGACAATTCCAACCTCCAGGCTATTTTATCACTCAAGGCTGTTGGGGAAGCTCCAGCCATCGGGGAAGCAGTGGCTGACATTAAGGGAACTGGTGACTCTTGAAGGTGTGGGGGGGATTAAAGAATAGGAGATTGGAAGAGAGAATCTTGGAGAATGGCCCCAGGGAAGGGTCCGGAAGAGGTACACGAAAGAGACAGAAGAAACTTCCAGGACCACTTCTGCCAAAGGCAAGGGAACAGAAAGCTTTGAAACAGAAGCAGAGTTTGCTAAGTGGTGTCCCCGGGACGGAAGCGCAGTTACTGGATTGTAGATTCGGAGGTGCCTGGCGATGTTCAAAAGCAGAGCATCGTTCTAGTGTTCTATGACAACAGGTCTCAGAGTTAAGGAAATATTAGGTGGTAAAGTAACGGGACCGTGATTTCTCTTCCATGACGATACTGGGAAAGAGAGATACGGAGGTAGTGACCGAATTTAGTAGTGCTGAGGTAACATTTTCATAGATTAGAAAACCCGAATGTGATTTCCATTTATGATGTCAGGTGTCTCCAGAGACTAGATTGAAATCGCTTGAGCATGTGGGCTGGGACAGCAAAGTATTCTTGCATGATCTTGCAGCTCCAACCCAATTCCTCTGAGGGAAAGCGAAGCATATGTCAGCTGACAGGGTATCATAATAAAGGGCTGATATTACACTCTTTAAAGACGGTCTGATAAGCTTAATTAATTCATCTTTGTTTCTCCCTCCACAACTGGATGGGAGCTCGGCCAGCTCTGGCTTGGGTTCTTGAAGAAAAATTACATTACAAAAGTAAGGATTTTTTATTAGACTCCTGCACTCCCCCGAAGCAGCCGAGCTCCCTGGGTGCTGTGCACGACTGCAGAATCTGAAATGGAAGCTATGCAGCTCCATTTCAGAAAAAATAAATATCAGGTTACAACAAAATGTTTTTGCAGCTGACGGAGCCTTTGGCGTAGTGGATATTTCATTCCGCAGTTGCAAATACAGAGAGGAGGTTCTAGCAGAGCCGAGTACGGTGTTCACAACATTTCTGTATGAAGCCCGTTTTCCCTCCTCAAGGGCCGCTTTCCCAGAGGACTTTTCCCCTAACAAATGCCAGGCGCTTTTGCGGTTCTCAGCAGGCACAACTTGCTTTGAAGGTTATTAAAAATAAAGACATATAGTTGGACCGGTTCTCTTAGTACCATTTCTTCTTTCCTCCCTAACTTTCCACCCCCATTTTCCCTCCCTCCTGCTATAAAATGGAGAGAAAAAAAGGCAGACACGGAAACCACAGCACGCCTCTGCATTTCTAAATTGTCTAACCTGAATCTAGGGAGCCATAGCACCCTGGAAGCTTATGGCTGCCTGAGGCAACCCCAAATCTTCCTACTTTAAAATAGCAACACATCTATTACCATTTTAGCTATTTTAAGGTAGATTTTCATGCACACACACGCTTGTTGGAATTAATGCATTTCATTTTTACTCTTTTTTTTCTTTCCTTCTGGACAGATAGCAGACTTGAGGGGTGCTTGCACTCTACCTCTTCAAGAATAAATCTGAATGCCCTGGGTAGTAAGTCACCTGACTGGGTCTCCCGTCTTCATGGATTAGAAAGTGTGTTTACGAAATGGAATTGTCCTGCCTTTTACTACATGGGTTCAGTGTCTCTTATATGAACTATTTGGGACCAAAAGTGTTTTAGATTTGATTTTTTAAATTTGGGAATATTTTCATATATGAGATATCTTGGGGAGAAGACTCAAATCTAAACACAAAATTCATTTGTTTCACATATACATTATACACATAGTCTGAAGGTAATTTCATACCATCATATTTTCAGTGTGCCTGCATCTAGACTGTGACTCATCCCATAAGGTCATGTGTAGAATTTTCCACTTATTTCCACTTATAGAGTGTTTTAGTTACTTTTCTCTCGTTGTTGGGACAGAATACTCGACACCCAAAGTTAGGGGAAGAAAGGTTTATTAGCTCACAGTCTGCAGAGGTTTCAGTTTATAGTCCGCTGGGTCCGAGGCGGCGGGGGGCGTGCAGACCGGCAGCCAGCCGGCCTCAAAGTAAAGTGAGGAAAATGCAAGGAATGTATGCAAATAAGCAATGCAAACAAGCAGCTAGTTAAGCTTCTTCCTGTATCTATTATCTAGGCTACCTGCCCACCAGGGCAGCCCACACTCCCACCCCCCAATCTCAGGCTCACATCCTTGATCCCAGCAGAACAATGCCAAACCGATCAATGGATCAATTTAGTAATCACACACTCTAGATCCAGCTATCTCTTACCACATGAGGCTTTGGGGGGACATCTAGACACAAACCATAACACAGTCATGTCAGGGCTCAAAACTTTTGTATTTCGAGCATTTCAGATTTGAAATTTTTGGATTAGAGCTGCTGAGCCAGTACCAGTGTTGTAACAGATCTTAGTTTAAACTTCCCAGAAACAAATGCTAAGCCAAGGTTTTGAGTATGCACTAGGTTGGAGGAAACACTGGTTGGGGAGAGCGAAGTCAGGAGGGGAGAGAAGACAGAAAACAAAGGTGATTTAAAGAGGAGTTGCACCTATGAGCAACTGATGCTTGTTCCTACCGGAGACCTCTGGAAAACGATGCAGAGCACAAAAAGGAAGGTCCCACCTTGGGGCTGGAAAAGCTGATAATTTAAAACCAATTTCTTTCAGTCAAATTCTGGCCAGAGATGTCAGTTCTTCTCATCTTCACTGACAGAGTCAATGGAATGCCAGTGAAATCCCAGAAACTATTCTGTAAGCACCAACACACTGATTCTAAAGTATACAGAAAAGCAAAAGACCTAGAATAACTAACATAATACTGAAAAAGAGACCAGAATTGGAAGAATTAAACTATCAAATTTCAAGATGAGATAAAGCTATGACAACCCAAACAGCATGGTTATCCATGAAAAAATAGACACATAGGTCAGTGGAATAGAACACAATCCAGAAATGGACTCACACAAAGATGAGGTGACAATAGGCTCAAAGATAATTCAATGTAGAAAATGAAGGCTTTTCTATAAATGGAGCTAAGACCTACATCTAGACATTATGCCATTCACAAAAGTGTACTGAAAATGGACCAAAGGCTTAAATGTAAAGTCCAAAACTACAAAGCTTCTATAAGAAAATACATCTATCTAAGCTTAGACTAGGAGATGAGTTTTTGGATCAATGCCAAAAGCACAATCTATAAAAGGAAAAACCAATACACTGGATTTTACTAAAACTAAAAATTCTGCTTTGCAACACTCACTGTTAAGAGAATGGAAGACAGAATAGGAGAAAATTGCAAAATATCCATCTAATAAAGGATTTGTATCTTAAATACAAATTCAACAATAAAGACAAAATCTAATTAAAAAGTACAAAAATTGCCAGACTGAATAAAAACAGCAGGTAGAATGGGATTCTGGTTTTGCAAGTGACAACCAGAATACATAACATAAATAGAAATCTTTTTCAAAAGCCAAGTCCTTTATTTTCCTTTTTTCTCTAAAACCGTAAACATTTCCCTTCCTAGCTGTTATTTTTTTCACACTTAAGCAAACAGGATTATACCATGAGAAAGAATTATAGAAGGGACAGATAATAAAGGGGGAAGACCCGCAGACCAGGGGGTGGTGTGCAGGGCCTCACAGCAAACTGGGGTGGTGGCAAGATCTCAGAGGGAAGCTCAGCTATGCACTAAGCACTGAGTTTTGCCCCTAATACACGCATACCTCATACACAGTGAGAAAAGAGCCAAGGAGAGAAGCCTCAGAAGAAACCAACCTTGCCAACTCTTTGACCTCAGACTTCTAGCCTCCAGAATTGTGAGAAAATAAATTTCTGTTCTTTAAGCTACTCAGTCAATGGTACTTTGCTATGGAGCCCTGGCAAACTAACACAAAATTGCCTGACTGAATTTTAGGAGTGTTGAGGAGAACCCCTGTTGGCATTGAGAAAAAGGCACAGCAATTCTTAAGATATATGTACTTTAAAAAATTTTTTTTCAGTTTAATTCCTGAGTTGATGTTTGTGGCTTATGACAGGTAACTTTATTGCTAGTACCAAAAACCCTTTAGAAATGACTACTTCCTCAGAGATGTCTCCCAGGTTTAGTTGGTTTTGGGATTTTGGGGTTTTGAGTCTGTTGTAAGATCCTACCTCTTCAGTTTGTTGGGGCTGAGAAGTTGCTGTCAATTTGGCCTAGGCCCTGTCTATTTGGCCTAGGCCCTGGCTCTTTGGCCCTGGCCTATCATGTTGTTTATGACCCTCAGGCAATCTCAGCCTTGGCATACATGGAAGAACAACTAATTAGAACAATTCTGTCACCTTGGCTAAAGTAGTACAATCAGTAATAACGATAGCATCAAACACAGCCTAGAAATTGACAAACTGTGGTAACTATTAATTTTCTACCATTAGCCATATGAACTAGATTTGTGATTATATAACGGTATCTAAAATAAACCAGAAACTTGTATATAATAAGTATGCCCTCAATATGGCGATTTTACCCTCAGAGGAGAAAATTCAAAAGGGATTATGAGGAAAATAGAGAAATAGAAGAAGAGGAAGCGATGAGAAGCAAGGCTGGAAAAAACAGGGGAAGATTGTGCAAACTTTGAGAAACTAGTAAAGAAGAATGAAAGAGAAAGGAAAAATAAAATCAAGGCCAGAACAAAACAATAATTACAAAAATCTAGAGATGAATTTCACATTCATATAATAAGAAAAAAAGAAAGAGAAAAAAAAAAACAAACCTAGTGACAGCAACAGAAAAAAGTCTGCTTCCAGGCACGTAGACAGAGCAGGCAGGCCCAGGTCTGTGTTGATTAATCCCAGCAGTAGACTTATGGCGGGGTAGTGGGTCATCCCAGTTGGGTTCCACAGTCAGGCTTCACCACCAATTCCACTAAAGTTCAGCCTGGTCTCTGGCTGTGAGGATGGAACATGACTTGCTCAGCTAGAGACACACTGTGCGTCTCCTGCCAGCCAGGACGTGGCTCCTTGACCTCCTGCCAACTTGAGCTGGAACTTGCCTCAGCCTCACTCTGGCCAGAGGGCCGCCAGCAGCTCCTCTGAGATCTGAGATCTGCAGGCCCTTCTCCAAGATGGTGACCAGCCAATCGCCCTCTCCTGGGGATGTCTGAACCCAAATAACTCACCAGCCCCTGCAGTCTGCTGTGTCCACTGCTCCATTCCACAGGTGTGTCTTTCCGTGGAGGCCTCTGTAGTCACATTTCATCTACAGATTTGAGCTGCCTCTCCCACACCACGAACCAGGGGTCTGGGAGGAAGCACTGTCTGCCACTTCCTTCTTCCACACTCTCTTCTTGCTGTCCCCATGGGCTTCACTTCTCACTTCAGATTCCTGCTGGGTCCTGGGGACCCACTTGCCTCCTTTTTCTCTTCCTCACATTGCTCTTCCTCACATTCTAGTGTCTAGATAACAAATCTCGGAGAGATTGTTTCTCTGCTGTTCACCATTCTGCCATCTGCCTGGAAGTTCACCTACTTAAAATTATAGTGGGGTAGTTATCTCTAGTCCAAGAAATATAGCAAAGATATTTAACCATTGTGCTTATTTTTAATTTTTTTACCAAGAACATGTATTGGTACGTTGTATACATAATGATCACATTCACCATGGTTAATTTGTACCTGTACATGATCTATCTTGGTTCTCCCCCCTCTTCCCCCTTTTCCCCACCCCTCCCCCCCCTTCCATACCCACCCTTCCCTATTTACAGCAGATTTATTTACATTTTTCCATTTTTTCCCCTTTTTTTCTTTCTCTTCTTTTTCCCTTCCTTCTTTTCCCCCTCCCTCCCCTTTTCTATTTCTCCTTCCTTTTGACTATTATCTTTCTTTTACATGATATCTATTATACCTCTTTGTCCTTATTTACACTCAATATCTACTCAGGAGTGTCTGATTTATTTCATTTAAGAGTATGTTCTAAAGGTGCATCCATTTACCTACAAATGACTCTAAATTATCCTTTTTTATGGCAAAGCAGTACTTTACTGGGTAGAAAAACCACATCTTCTTTAGCCATTCATTAGTTGTTGGCATTTAGGGTGTTTCCAAGACTTAGCTATTACAAATTGTGTTGCTATGAACGTGGTTGTGCATATATCACTGTGATGTGGATGTTTTTAATTCTTCTGGGAAGATACCAAGCAGAGAAATAGGACCTCTAGTTGTAGTTTTTTGAGGAATTGCCACACTGATTTCCACAGTGGTTGGACCAGTCTACATTCCCACCAACAGTGGAGAAGGGTTCATTTTTCCCCCTGCAGCCGCACTTGTTATTGGTTGATTTCTTCACAATAGCTGTTCTTTCTGGAGTATGTTTCTCAAGGTGGAATCTTACCATTGTTTTGATTTGCATCTCTTGAATTATCAGTGAGGTTGAACACTTTTTCATATATTTATTTGCCATTTTTATTTCTTCATTAGAGAAATGTTTATTCATTTCAGATGCCCATTTTTGGATTGGGTTTTAAATTTGGGGGGTTTGATTTTTTTTTTTGAATTCTTTATATATTCTAGATGTTAGACCTTTGTCTGATGGATAGATGGCAAAAATTTTTTCCAGTCTGTGGGTTTTCACTCTCTCTATTGGTGATTTCTTTTGCTATGCAAAAGCCTTTTAATAGGATGTGGTCCCAAGCACTGATTCTTTGTATTGTTTCCTGTTCATAAATTTTTTTCCTACCCCTATGCCTTCAAGAGTTCTTCCTATTCTATCTTCCAGCAGATTCAGTGTTTCTGTTTTAATGTTCAGATCTCTGATCCACTTTGATTTTAGTTTAGTACATGGTGAAAGACATGTATCTAGTTTTAGTTTTCACCTTGTGGCAAGCCAATTTTTCCAGGACCATTTGGTTAAAGAGGCTATCTTTCTTCCAGTGAGGGTGTTTGGCTCCTTTGTCGAAGATGAGGTATTTGAGTGTGTTTTGGAGTTGTTTCTGTGTTGTCTAACCTGTTCCACTGACCGTCAGGTCTGTCTTTTTGCCAGTACCATGCTGTTTTGTTTTTGTTTTTGTTTTTTTTAAACAGAGTAGCTTTATAGTATAATTTCAAATCAGGGATTGTGATACCCCCGCCTTGCCCCTGTTGCCCAGGATTGTTTTTGCTATTCTTGGTTTCTTCTGGTTCCAGATCAATTTCATGATTGCTGTCTCTAATTCTATGAAGTATGTTATTAACCAACTGTGTTTAAACATAAGTTGTGGCACAAAGGAAAATACCAAATTGCAAGTCCTTATGATAGCCCTCTATCCATGTCCTTCTCAGGGAAAAGGGGATCGTGCTCACTTTGTTTACTGCCATACAGCACTGCCATGCTGAAACTCCTAGTGGAAGGAGAGGGGACATACAGAAGATGAACTCAATCTCCATAACAACAAAAAATGAAAAGGTAGAAATGTAGAAAGAAGAGCTACTCTAAGTGCAAGCTTCTGGGGAATGAACAAGCACAGAGAGATTCAGGAATAGCTAGTAGGTGTAGAACTTCGCAGGGAGGGCACAATGTAAGAAGGGTCATTATGAAAGCAAACGGGGTGATATACTGTGGCATCTCCTTGTCCTTCCCTGAAAACCTGTCACACGATTTTCACATCGTTCTCAAGGGGTTTCCATTCATGGCACTTTTCCTAACATTCCAAAATGCTGAAAAGACTGTAAAACAAACACAGAGAGTTTTGGATAGTTCAGTCCATTTAGTATTTTTCTCTTAAAATTTTCCACAATATGGAATGCAAAGTAATAAGCTGTAAGGACAATGATTAAGCAAAGAGTATTTTAAAGCTTGATTTTCTTTCCATTTGATTTCTCTGGCTCTCAAGTGCATGCTACTCAGTCCATCTGTTGTTCTATTTTGATTGTTTTTGGCAAACAGATGCAGGAGGAGAACATTATTGCCTTTTCTGTTTTATATAACCCTAGAGACAAACAATTTTAGTTGGGTTTTCTTCTCTAGGGAAAAATTGCAAACTACCAAAAAATCTTTAAAAAAATTACCGGATGTTTTCAATGGAAAACTAGGAATGGTCTTATATACCCTTCCAGGTTATCAAGTTATCCACTTCTATTTGGGTCTTTATAGCTTTCATTTTATTCGTTTTTTTTTTTTTTTTACAATTAAGTTGTTAGAAACTGAGAAGTATAACAGTGATTAATAATATTGATCACTATTCAATTTCAGAACATTTTTATCACTTCGATAGAAAGTTCGTATCCATTAACATTCACTATCATTTCTAGCTTTCTCCCAGCCCTTGTCAGCTGACCACTTTTTGCCTCCATGGATTTGCCTATTCTGGACAATTCATACAAATGGAATTGTGAGATATATGGCCTTTTGTGTTGCCTGCTTTGATGTAGCACAATATTTTCAAAGTTCACCCATATTATCACGAGAATAAGTACTCGCCCCCTTCCCAAGGCTGAATGGCGTTCCACTGTGTGGATAAATCCCATGTTGTCTGCCCATTTATCAGTAGATGGACAACAGGGTTGCTACCACATTTGACTACTATAAATAATGATGCTATGAAAAGAAAAAAAAAAAAGAAACTCATGATCTTTGCCCACGAATGTGCAAACGAATTTGGTGGAAGTTCAATGGATGTCTTTCCCTCTATCCGGAAGAAGTCATTCTGGTGCCAAATAAGCAAATTCAAATTTATTTCAACATTCCTGATAGCCTGCATGTATGCCTTCTCTTTCGATTCTTCTTCGAACTAGTTGCAATATCTTACCAGTTCCCTCATTAATTAGTAAGTTAAAATCTTCGACACGTGTCCATTTGATATTTACATAAAAGTCTTGAATTTTATCTTCTCTAAAAAAGAGTTCTTCTCTCTAATACTTTTGCAAATTGACAGTCTTTAAGCTTATAGAATCCAGTTGAATGCTCCTTGAGTTTCAGCTGGACACAATACAGCGAGTGAGGGATAGCGGGGGATGGCCGGGAAATGGTAGAGCTGAACTGACCTCCTCACTCCTCAGTCAAGAGACTCAACTGCGCGATCTCCAGCAAACTCATGGGAACCCAGTTATGATCTGCGTGACATTTTTATCTCTAGCATTCGGTTTCACTTTCAAGTATCACATAGCAGGAGAAAAACATGAATAATATTTTTCAGCTTGGTACTATACCGTCTTAGTCTAAAGTAAAAGATAATTCATTTCGGTTTGCTACTGCCTGCTGACTGGCATGAACTCAGCTGTCCTTCAAATGCTCAGCCTCCCCCAAAAGCAGGTACAGTCACCGTCATGAACCAAAGGGGAGAAAAGAACTGGCACTCTCGAATTCCTCTGAGGCTTGTTGTTTGGATAAAATACATTCAATGCACGGCTTCAGCTCACACTGAGAAGTCACCGAACATCAGTTGATCACACTTTCGAGAAAAAGTAGCTTGTGATTTTTTCTCCTTCAGAGCCTTATGTACAAGAACAGATTAAATAAATTTACGCAACTGATTCATGCTTGGAATTGATACCAGAGCAAGAATTTTAGAATACCAACCTAGAGCAATCCAGTCTGTATTATTTCTTCGGACGTTATAACTCCTACAGTCACTAGACATAGCCGGCGTGAATTACAGACATCTGGGAGATTTTATAGACTCTCTAGTCCCACCCGCAAAACAAGGATGGGAATATGCCATGTTCTTAGTTTCATTTTGTTCCCCGTGTGCTGCAGCTTGAATCCAAGGCCTCGCACATGCTAAGCAGGCACTCAACCCCCAACCGACACCTCTAACACGAAACACCCTCTTAAAGCTCCAATTCAAAAAAAAAATAACTTTTGACAAAGTTATGTTTCGGCTAGTACTCAGTGCTTGTTAAAACACTCTCATATTCAAGCAACGACTTGAAACTAGCCATGGCTCTCAGCCATGCAGATAATCCTGGATTATCCTTGTCAGCCAGCTAAAACCCCCAGGACCAGTCAGCGACCGCCAAAGGGCGAACTGGCGCAGAGCGCAGGGAGACAATGACTTGTGTCCACACCGGCTCGTTTGCTAAATATCTTACATTTACGCTGACTTTACATTATTCACATGTCTAAACTTTTCACGGTCCCTTTGCCATTCAGTCCCTCCCGAACCCTCCAGCGATATCATAAAATCAATGGAAATCTCTTTAAAAACAGCAGCACCAGGGGGCTGGAAAGTGTAGCTCAGTGCTTGAGCGCTTGCCTAGTGAAAACAGCAGGACCCTTGCTTTTTCCTTTTTTTCCAGCTGTTGCTCCTCTCTGTTGCTTTTTTTTATTTTATAATCTCTAGGTCATATTTACTTCCTTTCTCTGGAGATGGGATATATGGGGGAAGTGTATTTTCATTGTTCTTGAAGACTGTGGTAAATTTTCAGGAAGGAAAAAAAGAGGCTTACATACAGACTTTTTCATACTGGAGACCCTCCATCTGTGCTTTTTAGATGTTTTGTTTTCTGATCATCTGATCCTTTTCCGTGCCCATCTAGAAACAGTCCTTGTAGAAACACAAAAAGAACAACTCTAGTAATAGAAACTGTAGAACACAACAGTGAAGGAACTATTTCAGGGTAACATTTTCAGCACCTCTCAAGGTAACAGAAGTATTGCAGTCTGAGTGTATGTCCCCTCCAGACAGAGCTCAGGGGGAAATTTAGCAGTTAAGAGGTAAGGCCTTTAAAAGATGGTTAGCTCAGGAGGTTTCTGCCTCCCAGGGCAGGATTAACGTCGGCATAAAAGGGCGAGTTTGGCCCCCGCTGTCCTCCTGTGATGTGGGTCCTGCTGCCTGGTCTTGACACACCAAGAAGGCTCTTGCCACACGTTGGCACCTTCATACTGGACAACCCACCTTCCAGAACGTGTGCTACCCACTTCCGTTCATTGTAGGTTACCCACTCTGCAGCATTCTGTTCAAGCATCACAAAATAAATTAAAACAAGTAAACGGCTCTCTACTCTAGAAGCACAATGTTCTGCGCGAACTCCTAACATTCCTCACCCAGTAATAAATCATTTTTCTTTCAGCTCAGTTTTACAAGTCTAACTTTATAGCACTATAGATCATTAGCAATGAGAAACATTTTGCAGTTTATGTTCTCTAAGAAATGTCAGCCATCAATACATTTCTCTTAGAAGAGAAATATCCTGTGCTCATTCTTAATTTCTCAAGGGATTTTCAAAATGTGGACATAAATCATAACCGTCAAGCTGGGAGTGACAGTGAACGTGTCTATTTGGAATACCTCAAGAGAGTTCAATAAGATTGGAAAGTGTCGTTCTTCTATTAAGTTAGGACAAGAACTTATTGTTTAGGTTACTTTTACCTGTTATTTAATTTCTGATGCTTCCTTCGACATTTGCCTAACACATATGAAGCTATAAAAGTTGTGTGATAGCAGCTGACTAGCATGAAATTTCCCGTGACTCTCTACGACAGGTCGGAGAGTTTGACTTTTAGCACAACCTTAGCGATGAACTTTGCCCAATTGTGTAGAATCGTCCAGAAGGAAACACTTTTCATATGCCTTGGTACTCCACTGAGCAAGATGAAAGCTTAAGGGCAAAGGACAACCATCCAGCGCAGTAGAACAAAAACAAGCGTTGGCAGCCAGCAACCCATGTATTCAAATTCTAGTTCCCCCACTTACCAGATCTCTTCATTATCTGGTACCCATAGGCAGGGTAAAGAAAATTAGACCTAGATCATAGAATTGGGGTGAACAGCAAATAACACATTTTGTATAAAGTACTCAGCACACATGCAATCAATCAATAGTGATCCTCCTTTGCATTTCTCAGCTATTCCTCCACTCCCTCGTTTCATCCTTTATCACTTGAACTTCCTTTGGCAATCATCCTTTTTGTTTTTCCCCAAAGTAGGGGACTTGTGTTGGGAGCAGCCAATTCTTTGTTTTGCAAAGAATATGTAGTTCTCTAGTCATCACAAATGGGATGTACCACTTTTTTCTCCTAAATACTTTTTATCTTGCTAATCATTTAGCTCACTATTATGGCCTTCTTCACATTGTTCTATGATTGTTTTTTGCATACACCTTTCCTGTCTTTATTTAAAAATATCTTAAGGGGGTTGGGAGTTTAGCTCAATGGTAGGGCGAGGTTCAAGGCCCTGAGTTTGATCCCCAGCATCACCACCCCCAAAAGTACCCAATTTAAAATTATTTGAAGGGGGCGGATTTAGCTCAAGTGGTAAAGTGCTTTCTTAAAATTATTTGAAAGTCTTCAAATGTGGAAACCTCACCTTATCTTCTTCAAAGCTATGATAGTGATATAAGCCATCTATTGTTGCCTAAGTAATTAGTCCAAGCTGGGCATGGTGGTACACACCTGTAATCCCAGCACTCAGGAGGCTGAGGCAGGAGGATCACACCATGAGTTTGAGGCTAGCCTGAGGTACATAGAGAGTTCAAGTTCAGCCTAAACTACACAGTGAGACCTTGTCTCAAAAAGAAAAAAAAAAAAAGACAGAAAGATGAAAAGAAAAAGAAATTAGTCCAAAACTTATCAATTTAACAACAAATATTTATTCCTCCCAGAGTTTCTCTAGAAGAGAAGCAGGAGATTGCAGTCAAGCTATTTGCTGAGGCCACCGTCAATATTTTTCATATTGTTGGCTGTTCTACAATTTTCAGCAAATACACTCTCCACCTCTCCTCTTTCTCAAGTTTAGATTCTATATGAGATAGAAACTCCAGAGTCAATTTACTTTTGAAAAATCCCTCAAATCACCCATATAAGACAATCTGTATCCCTTTCAAGAAATTTAATAGTTAAATTAAAAGCTAGTTAAAAGCTAGGGACATAGTTGGCTTAGTATCAGAGGACGTGCTGTATGAAAATTTATGTAACTTTAAACAAAAGAATTATATTCAACTCAGATGCGGGCACACACACACACACACACCCCACACCATCCAGGGACTGAAGAAGCTGAGGGGTCTAAAGTTGTCATCACATGCTGGTCACAGGCTTATTATAATTTAGCGAAACAGCACATGCCAGTTTGAAAGATTGTTTTGCCGTTAACTTGGTTTTCTTCGCCAATGGAATCTGTGTAAGTACAGGTAAGATATAATAATGACATACTTAAATGTAAAGATGCTTTCTGACCTGTCTGTAGGCACCAAATTATTAGTTCTACGAGATTTGATTTCTCACCCTTGGTTTTGGCTGTTCAGTGTTTCAGGGCTTTGCTCTGCTTGCTAACTAATGCGAATCCAGCAGACCTCAGAAATGCAGTATTAAAGCACTTAGAAGCCAAAGGGGTTTTGCAGAATGCAATAAAATACTGGTGTGCTCTATTCTACCCAAATAACATGTGAACACAAAATTATGTTTGGTTATTTTGTTTATATTAAGATCATTTCATTAGTTCATGGCATGAAAAGCAACACAATATCACAGTCACGGTTGCACGGATCTAGCTGGGCACGGCAGTGCATGCCTCTAATCTTAGCTACTTGGAAAACTGGAGGAGGAGGACCATTTGAGGCCAGGAGTTCAAGGTCACCTGCACAGCACAGTGAGACCCCGTCTCAAAAGAACAAAACGAAAATACAAATCCAAATACGTCCACATTTTAAAGTCAAACTTCTCCCTTAAGTATTGGCTTGTATCCATTTGTCTAGTTGTCAGCTAGTCCTCGCTGCCAGATAATCGGTAGCACGTGTCAAAAGCTTAAGAAATATTTAAAAGTATTTGTATAAAATCAAATTTGGGGGAAAATTTCCTTGATCTTTCCCCAAGCTGAGATATTGCTCCATTTCAGAGCGCCCTTTCTGCTTGCTCACAGATCGATGCTCCAACTCCAGGCAGTCAGGCAATTCTGCTGCTCCCAGGAGCTAAAGAGAAATCTGAAGGTCATGAAATTCCAAATGTCTTCCTCCCATGATCCTCATTAAAAAATAAAACCTCTTATCTGGAAAGCCGGAGCCTGCACCCCTCTGTGGAGAGGAAGTTGCTTCCCCAGATGCTACACAGTTTTTATTGCGTGCATGGTATCTGACCACAAGCTGCATTGATTCTGATACAGGTACAGACACCAACATGCCCTGGTTCAAGGAGCATCAGATACACTGGTTTCTCTGACCAGAACATTGCTAGAACATAAGTGCTGTGGGTGCCCGGCCCTCTGTGTATTTTGCTTACCGATGTTTCCCTAGAGTAGCGTCTGCTACATAGTAGATGCTCAACAAGTATTTATTGAATTATTTTATGGTTGAGACCACTGGCAATATTCCAGTAGCTTTGGTCATGTGTTTTATTTTCTTCTTATACCCTGTATTCCATTCCTAGGACTTCCACAACAAGTTGCTACAAACTTGGCTTAAAACAATACCAATGTATTTTCTCACAGTTCTGGAGGCCGCAGTTCTGGAAGCAAGGTGTCAGCAGTGTGCCACTCTCTTCCCAAGTCTGTAGGGAAGAATTTTTCCTGGCCTCTTCCAGGTTCTAATGGCTCCAGGTGCCCCACGGCTTGTGGCAGCCGAATGCCAATCTTTGCTGCCATCTTCACATGGCTTAACTTTCTGTTGTCTCGTCCTTCTCTCCTTTTAAGGACATTTGTCATTAGATTTAGGGCCCACATGGTTAATCAAGGATGATTTAATCTTGAAATCCTTCACTTACTTGCATCTACAAAAACCCATTCTCCAGATAAAATCCCCACATTTGCTGGTATCCAAGATTGGAATATGGACAATTATATTTTAGTGGCTATAATCGACCCATCAAGACGTTCACTCACTAGTTTTAAGATTCTACTCATTCAACATGAATCATTAAGTTTCTATTGTGTGTCAGGCACCAAATGGTTAGGAAGCAAACATCACCATGATCTGGTCACTGGCCTTTCTCAGCCAAGTGATAACTTATCAAAGGTTTTTATTATAAATCCTCAGTCATAAAATAAAATGCAGTTTAAGCTCGCATAAAAGAATATCATATCTACATGAAAATCTCACGTTAATTTTTCCATAAATTCTAATGAACATTCTTTATGGATGTTAATTTTTCAATTGCTCTACTATTCATTTTAAATGTTACTAGTTCGAGGCATTGTTTTCCAAAAATGTTTCATGATATGAAACATTTTATATTAGTTTCCACATACTTCCTCCAGAAATCAGTCTCCCACGTGCATTAAATTCAACAAAACCCATTGATCCCTGGGTGCCATTTTGTTAATAAGGTAACACTAACATTCCTCCGACTGAGGAATGATGGACATATTAGCTGAATTTCATATTAGCCTGGTTTTCTTGGGAAGCACAACCTGAGAAAATGTAGGCAGTTTATTTGGAGAATAATCTCAGACAGTAGGACTATAGGATCAAAAAGAGGGCATCAGGTTAAGAGGGAAAACAAAACAAGAATATGTCCCTGAGTGAGATACGATTATACAGTAAATCACATTAGAATCCATAGTACTTTCTGAAGAGTCTTAGGAAACATATCCCAGGGACAAAAGAGGGATGTATCCCCCTGCGCCAATGGTTGCTATTCCTCATTAGTCAAGGCTCCATTTCTCTACCTGTCTGGGATATGCAGTGTAGATGCTGAGTAGTTCCCAAGAGTATTTCCACAAAAGAGACACAGTGGTCTGAGTGAGATATACCTCCTCAAAACTGGTCAAAGGATGCCTTGAACTAATCACTGACTAGCAGGTAGACTAAGGGGTGAGGCCAAAAGGATTCACAGCTGAGCACGAGAGGTGTCCAGTGTACTTCTATTTTCCCACTGGATCTCCAACCGTTCCCCCCACCCAGCAGGTTAGCCTTAGCTTATGACTTTGCAGACTTGAGAGCGTCACAACATCATGATTTACATCATTGATTGGACTTTGGCCTCTGACCTTGGAGAAGTCACCCTCTGTGTGCTTCAACTTCCTAACCTGCATAAAAGGATAATGATAACCACACATTTAACTCATGGTTGACTGTGAGGATGAAATAAGAAAACACAAAGTGCTTAGCCCTCAGCACATGTTCTAACACCAGTTCTTTGATTCTGGCACTAGCCACTTGATGTTAGCACAGGCCCCATAGTTTACAGGGCTTGATCACACAAGACTGCCTGTCACTCCAGATGCCAGCTGCAAATCCCCATGCTCACCAAGCTACCCAAACTTCTGCTCGGCAGGCTTCCTAGACCCATTCTTCCCAGACAAATCTGGGGGCTTCCCAGACCCATTCAGGTTTGGCAATCGGCCAGAATGATGCATAGAACCCAAGAAAACATTATACTCACAATTCCCATTTTCTCTAAGGATATAAATAAACAGTTAAATAAAGAAACATGGCTTGGTGAGGCCTGAAAGGGCCCTGAGCAGAAGGGCTTCCGTCTCCATGGCGTGGTGATCTACCTTCTCTTTGGTACGGCAACGTGTTTACCAACCAGGAAGCTCCTGAACTTCATTATTGATTAAATCACTAGCCACCTAACTGAACTCAGTCTCTGCTCACTCTCAGGGAGTAGATCCGAAAGTCTGAAACTTCTGACCTTCTAATCTCACACGGTTGATTTTTCTGGCCAGAAGCCATCCAGGGGCCCTGCCTGAGGTGCCCTATTAGCATAAATTCAAGTATAGGGAAAAGTGACTTGTTAGGAGGAACAAAAGACAATGCCTATCATCACCCAAGAGTTTCTGATACTCTGTACTGGCAACTAGGACCAAAGGAAGACAACACACATACATCATGTTATGGACAAAATATATGCAACATAGAAGTACACACACAGCTATGTAGATCCAGATATAGCATGATACCCAGGACGTG
The DNA here is from genome assembly GCA_004026905.1 of Hystrix cristata. NCBI lineage: Eukaryota > Metazoa > Chordata > Mammalia > Rodentia > Hystricidae > Hystrix > Hystrix cristata. The sequence continues at coordinate 114,734 of PVJO010002405.1, read as the reverse complement.
ATTGCCGAATTCTGGCCATTATGGTCAACTTGTGGAAGCTCTGCCATGTACCGTCACCATTGTCGCTGCTCCGCACATAACAACTGTGCTATTACCTTCTAATTCAAAAAGTCAGCCTTAAATTTTTTCCATGTTCAGAGTAAAAGGATTAGAGATAATTAAAGAAGTAACAGCTCAATATGATGTCACTTTATAAAATACTCGAAGCATTTATAGTCTACCTTTTAAAACAAAAACTAGAAGACATGGTTCCTTCAGGGTGTCCTAAATTGAAGCATTGGACTAAGGGAGGTGGAATTACCTAGAAGTTCAACTAATCGTTCTGTTCTCGAGGCGTTAAAATTCTAGGCAGGGAGAAGCAACATTACATAACACTAACCAGAATGAAAGATAAATAAGTGGCAAGAGAGCAAGCAAAGTAATATTGCTGGGCAGTTCTTGAGTAAATTAATAAATGAAGTCTCCACACAATAAATGACAGTGAATAATGACTCCAGGTTTGGGAGATTAAGAGTGTTTACAGGCAAGTTTCCATATCACAGTTGGTAGAATTTAAACCTTAATTGAAAAGACAAGGAGAACATTAAAAAAGCAACAGAAATGCAAAAGCAACACACCTTGGAGACGAGAAAGCCAAGACGCTGCCCTAGAACAATTCATTTTCCCTTGCTAATATTTCGGAACTGAAATGAGCAATCCAAATCTAACTACAACACTGTCGGGTTTATTCGGGTCTTATGTTTATTCGTGGTCTTTTTAGTGTTAGCAGGCTGGATAAATGTGCCAGGAGTGTACCTCGTCAAAGGAAGGAAAGATGCTGAAGTCAGCAGACAGATGGAGCATATGAAGTCAATGAATTCAGGGGACTAGAACCAGGTCACCAAGACCTTGTGTACAAATAGACAAAATGAAGACGAGAAAAGTGCAAATTATCTACATTTTTGGAAAACGTGAACTGAGTCAAGAACCAGTTGGAATGTGATCCAATGGGACAGGGAGTCCCACAGAGACTGCACACACACCCCTTTGGGGTTCCTTGGTGGGGACCTGCCTTCCTCCATCTGCTAAGGAGGAAAAATAGAGCCCACAGTACCATAAAACATTTTGAGATGGCGATAGAGGAGATTTGTGTGCCTCCACTTTGGAACATGGAGTGTAAATGAGAAAAACACCCTTAACCATAAAGGAATTCAGCTGGACTTGTTAGAAAGTTTCTGGGCCTAAATGGTACTTCTCCCCCTGACCTTGGTAAAATCAGTCTCCACATGGCTCATCCTTCTCCTACAAGAGCAACCTTAAGCTGGAACATGAGAGGTTATTGTCCTCAGCTGAGAAGGCCAACCAAGGATCAGGGCACCTGCAGCGTCCATGCTTATCACTCTAACTCAGGAAGAATGAGTCTGCCCAGAGGGTATGAGAATAGCAAAGTTCATATCAAGGGCTATCGCTTCATCTTACCTTCAGGACCCCAAGAGATGAGAAGAATAGACTTTATTGTTCTTATTCTTCATGTGAGCAAACTGGGGTCCAGAAAGATTTAACAATTTCAACACTGTTACCTTGTCTAAAAACTAAAGCACACAGGTGCTCTGAGTATAAGAAGCAATGCTGTGGGGTTTTTTATGAGTTGACATTTTTCTAGACACCTCATGAATAGTTTTCACGACACACTTGGTGAGTTTGTTTTCTGTATTATTAAGATTGGAGCAAAGAGGTCCAAATCATCTCTTAGAAAACCTACCATATTTTCAGTCCCCTAAGTAATATTTTGCTTTGATCAAATAGTTCATTTCTTACTTCTAATGAAATAAAACATAAATCTTCCCAGACAAAATGGGGATGACACAATCGACAATAACTTTTATGGGTAGAGAGTCCATAGTGGGATAGAGAGCATGAAATTGCTTTGTGAAGGATTGAATTTTATAACATTCTCGTAATTTTTGGCGTAAATAGAACACAAAGCCAGTACACAGGCTTATTGCCCTAAATTGTAAGCATATTCTTCTGTTGTTGGATGCCATTCCAAAATGGAGGTAGTTTGGGCATTAAAAGTGTTACTAACAATTTTAAATGAAAACTTGGATTTGATTCTCAGCTCTACGATTTATTAGCTATATGATGATGGATGGGATACTAGACCTTAGTTTCATCTCCAGTAAAATGGGCTGATAATACCTCCTTGGGATGTTGATAAAATTAAAACAAATATAACATCACAATCTCCAGCAAATTACCACTCTCTGACTACCAGCAACATTATCAGCAACATCTCAATAAAGAGCAGAGTGATGATTAGGGAGAGAAAGAGGAAAGGCCTACATCTCACTTATAAACACACTAGTCATCCTAAATGTTTGATCTTCCTTTAGTTTTTTCCATCAAATTTCCATCTGATTTATTTGAATTTATTTCACGATACTACACATGAACAATCTAATGCCTGTTGGGAAGCATTAGCAATCTAATGCCTGTTTGGACTCAGTGATAGTCATTTCATTGTGAAGCAAGCACAAAGGTTTGTACAAACTACATGTAATTTACATAACTACACAAAAAAGGAAGAGACATAACTATATGTAGTTTATATGGTCTTCCATGCTTTCACTTTATGAAGTAGATTCCCCCACGTGACGTGAAATAGAACTGTACAAACAACAAACTTCCTAAAAGGTTAGAAAATAAGTTGGTAGAAATTATCTCTGCTGAAGGCTAATCCATTCTTGATAACCCTAAACCCAAAGGATATATCGTCCCCAAGCACTACAAGAACATTCTGGGCATTTCATTTAGAATAATGTAAATGCTGAAAATGCTTCAGGAACTTGGACTCTAATCATTTGGCACTTCCGCAATTTAGATGCAGTGAGTGACCAAGCCGAGGAACTAAAGTGCAAAATGTAGCCAGTGCAGCTATACTGGAAAAGAAGGAATTTGTCTCAACTTTATTCCAGAAATTCTGTTCCCGAAACTTGAAATGTATTCAGAAATGAAGGCATTAATCAAGTGAAGATATTCATTTATATCTTTGGAGTTTAGATGTCTAATTTGCTTCAGTCCTTTTGGTTGGGAAAGAAAAAATGGTAAATCTTTTGGTTGAAATCTAGAGCCCAAAGGAAGTGATAATTTTGAGGAGAAAAAGAAATGGACCACCTTAATGGTTTTCAAATTGCTGAGGTGGCAAATCTGAAATGCGCAATGCTCTTTTGAAATACTAATATATTTAACTCTTTCCTGGCCCATGTGACAACCACGTTTTCTTTTGGCAGAGCATCTTTTACATTTTTTCTTTGCATTAGACAATGTGTTTGCAGTAGACAACTACATTTTCCATCCTCTCTTGACCCTAAGTTGGAGCCAGTGACTGGACTGATCAACAGAAGCTGAATGAAAGTCATGGCAGAAGCCACATTACCAGTTACATTCTCCCTTCGTACCTCTTGTGGCACCCGCGGAGCTGTGTATCAAAGAGCACACAGGCACTGACACCCAAGTCACTGCTTCTGGGGACCTCTCCCAGGGACGAAAGAAGCAGGAAATTCTACACTGGCTATTGCCCGGTTAAAAAAATAAATCTCTACAGTATTAAACCACTGAGATTTGGAGATTATTTATTAGAGCAGTTAGTGTCACTGTAACTCAGTGTTGGCAAACTACGGCTGGAATGTAGGCCTTCTGATTTTACAAATAAAGTTCTGTGGCAACACTATCCTGCCTGTTTGCATAAGCGTTGTCTTTTCAACTATGACGGCAGGGTTGAGCAGTTGGTAATTGACACCTTACAGCTCACGAAGTTTATAGTATTTACTAAGTAGTGTCTTAGGATAAGTTTGATTGATCCCGGCTCTAACAGAGAGAGGGACTGTAATTCAGCTCCAAATTATAGATTTGCTTGTTTAAAACTTAAATTTATATAAAACATTGAATTAAATTAATAATCAGCATATACATACAATTTACACAAAAGGAAAAATTTGACAGTACCAAATGTTAGCAAGGATGTATAACAATAGGAACATTTATCTATTGGTATATGCAAATTATACAGAAGTTGAAACAACTTTGGAAAACAATTGGGCAATATCTAACACTAAGTACATAAATAAATCATGGCATCCTCGCAGAGTGGACTACTGTACAAATGTTAAAAGAAATGACCTAGAGTTACATGCTTCAAAAGAGAGGGAGCCCATAAATATAATGTTAATGAAATACAAGCTATATTTGATACAGTGTATTATTTCTATATTTTGGACTTTGAGTATTCCCAGAGGCCCGTAAGTTAAAAGCTTCGTGCTATGGGAAGATGGTGGCGATTTTAAGAGGCAAAACCTAGTGGGTGGTTTTCGGTCACACCAGGTACGCCCTGGAAGGGGACTGTGGGACACCAGTGGCTTTCTCTTTTCTTTGCTTCCCGACCGCCATGAGGCGAGCAGCTTTCTCCACCACATGCCGACACTAAGATGGGCAGCATCTCCACAGGCCCCAAACAATGGAGCCAAGCTAGCATGGATAAAAACCTCCAGAACAGTGACAGAATAAACCTTTCTTCTTTTAAAACTGATTATCTCAGGAACTGTGACAGCAACAGAAATCTAACACAAGTACTATTTAAGTAAAGTTCAAGAGATGCACAAAATATATATTGGTTAGAGATACACTCATGCATGGAAGATAAATGCATGGGACTATCAGTCATCAAATTTAGTAAGATAGGATTTCTTCCAAAGGAGACAGTGCTGCAATTGGGAAATAGAATACAAGGGTATCAAATATAAAGGTAAAATTTTATTTCTTATGCTGGGTGTTGGGTACATGTTATATTATTTCTATACTATTTTTATACCTTTTTGTATGTCTTTAAATGTCATAAGTTTTACTTTAATACTTACTGGAAAAATCAGTTGTTTTGAGTTTATAAAGCATAAACAAGTTCAATTAAATCGAACTTAGTTGCCTAGTAAATTTGTTATCATACTTGGACCATGCACTCATCCTTTTTAAAAATGAATATGGAAATGGAGTTATTTCATAGAAGATGCTATTTTAATCTTAGACTAACTCAGGCTATAATTTAGAAAAAAAGGATAAACAATGGTTTTGAGATCCTTATGCATTGCTTCATAGTAAAGAAATTAGTTTGTGAATAATAAAGATAATTTTTCAATAATGTAATTGTATATTCCATACTACAAAAATAATTCAGTTGACTCCGGCTCAAAATCCAGCCACTCTGTTGCTATAGTGCAGAAAGATCTACTTCGCTTGATGTTATTTTTTGCTACCTCCGAAATCTATTGCAACCATTTAATTATCTTCAGTAAATCTGTTTTAATTATTCTCCAGAGGCAAACTAGAAAATACAGGCATGGAAATAAAGCTCTCAACTTCAGTAGAAAAGGTTGGTGGCAGGCAGTGAGATGACTGAGAATTAAGTAAATAGGTTATATATTTTTATAGTCAATATGCAGAACAGAAAAGGTCTATAATCATAAACATTTGTATTTTGACCTGTGGTTATAAGAATTCTAGTAATAACTTTATAGAGTTTCACAGAGACAATAATTAACAGATCTTGGTATTTCAGTTTCTGTAAATGCCTTAATTTCCCATTTTAAAGAACCCAAAAATAGTTTGTAATTTGAATTCATTAAGTATACTCTACCCTTAACATGAAAAGACTACCCAATAGCACACTCAATAGCCACAGTTTAAATAAATCAGGCCTCAAAATCATTTGATTAATAAGGACTTCTCTTTTTCTTATTCTCTATTTCCTGATCACTTAGTATCAAAAAGTCCAAAACAAATAGAGGTAATGCAAAGGACACTCAGACAAGTTTTTATAAATCTCCAGATTGCTTCTATAATAGCAAAAGTAGAAGAGAGAACAAATGAAAACCTCCTTCCCTCTACTACAGAATTCTATTTTGTAGAAAGCATGAATTTTAGGAAGGTATAATGAAGTGTTGGCTTTTTTCCCCCATGTGACAAATGAAATTGAATAAAGACATATTTCTTCCGTAACACCTTTCACATTCAAAGGTTAAGCATTCTGCTAGGGAAACTAAATGATGTTAAGTGAAATGTGACTGTTGAATAAGAATATGTAATATAAATCTTAGTGCAAAGCCTTCTGATGTTTGTTAGACAATTCTGCAAACTCATTACACACTTAGACATGTAAAGGATTTCCACCTGCAGCATTTCCACACTTCTGAACATTTTTGAGCTCCTCGGCAGGAAATTCAGGGGCTGCCGAGCCAGCTAAGGATAAATTTAAAATAAGTGGATGCTGAAGCCAGGTGATGTTCTGGCTCCAGAGAGCATTTGAAAATATGATAGCTTTGTAGATTTACCAAACCTGAGAGAAAACGACAACAAGTTAGGAAGAAGACATCATTGCAGGCTTCAAAAATCTGTCACATTTCTAAACCTTGACATTACAAAGCTCGGAAGTAATAAATAAGGCAATTCATCTTTGCCAGATTAACCCCCTACTTGAGTCATTACAAAGACCATGAGCTCTGCCAAAGCAAAAGTGAGGAAATCAACTTGATGCCGGCTATTGAAACAGAATACTCACAGTGTCTTGGCAGGATACTATACTTCAGACTTTGTAGGAAGGAGTACACCAGTTATAGGTGGAGTGATTTAAGTGTCCACTGATTTTACAATCCCGGAAGTCTCTACCAGTCAACTGAACAGGAAGCATTTGTCTCTATGTCTACATAAATTCAGAAAGAACAGGTAGTCCTCAGTCATTCATGAGGCAAAGAACAGGGAGGTGAACAGTCTGCCTCTGGCCTTCCCATGGGTTCAACTGGAAGGAGAGTCTGTGTGTTTATCTTGTCACAAGCAAACAAGGGAGTTGAAGTCATCTGTAAGTCTAATGGGAGCCAGGGAATGGCAGACGGTCACACTTAAATCCTGTGGGGTGAGTGGGGATTCTTTGCAAGAAGTTGTTTCCTGGAATGCATAAATTTTGGAGTATTTCTTAACTGTTCTGTTTTCTGGGATCACAGGGCTCAGGTAAAGTTAAACATTATGAACGTATTCATTCATCTGCTCACTCACCCATACCCAACTGCCACCTTTCATGAGGACAAAACCAGCTCTCATTTGTCATATTCTACCTCATCTAATCAGCAAAATATCAGAGATACCAAAACTTGGTACTGAAAAGGCCAGACACCCAAAGTTGGTCAACATTTCTTATGCCAAGGCACACTCCTAAAAAAATTCACACATAAATTGAGGGCTTATAAAATAGGTTGCAGGCCACATAGAATAATGGGTATAAGCCTGTGATCAGCTGTCAGACTTTTAAATTGGCAGTTTCCAGGATTTTCTATGCAATAGTTTCCTTTTCTCTAAAATGGAGATATTGCTCCTCCCATCCCTTACCTGGACATAAAGAAAATTAATTCTGATAATGTGTCTGTGGTCAATGTCACAAAAACCTTAATATGAATCAGTACCCCCTGGGTATCTGGTTAAACTGAAGGTTCTGAGTCACAGAACTGAGAATCTGCACCGCCAGCAAGTTCCTAGGGGAAGGACCTGCTACTAGTTCCCAGACAACACTTTAAATACAAAGATCTGAAGCCTAAATCTCACTGCCTGCTACATTTTCAGCAGTTAAGGAATAGGTGTTGTTTTTATCAGATTACACACCTGTATACAAAATGAGGCCACTATTAAAGGAAACCTGACGCACAGCCTTCCTACAAGTTACTCAGCCATCCTATATATTATTTGTCTTATGAATGTCCATACCTGTGATTACAAAGTAATGAAACATACAAATCACACGTGAATGTCACCCTAGTAAATTTGGGCCGGTCAGTGCTAGACGTGGCTAGAAGTCAGTACACTTTCTTAATTCACCATGCTTCACTAACCCATTTTTAATCTTGCTTGTTAAATTGTGAGTCCCTTAAGCTGCTCCCTGAATGTTCAGAACTAGTCCAATCAGCTCACCTGGTGTTGCCGAAGTCTGATCAAGAAGGGAGAGAGAAGACCATGACAAGGCACAAACCTCGGAAAGCAGGGAGCTGGGACTTTTCCTTCTGAAACTCAGACCTTCTTTTAAAACATGAGATTAGTTAAAAGGTAATGAAGCGTCTTGAGGCTTAACTGACAGGATCTTTACAGATATGAGACAGAGGAACAACGTCAAATACGTGTCCTGAAACAGTACATGAATCTGCATGGAGATCCGTTTTAAAAGCCCCGTGCAACTCCCCTGCATTGTTCATGGTGGTGTAAACTGGTGCAATCACTTTGGAAACCTATTTGGTAACATCAGCTAAAGGTGAACATGGACATGCCCAGTGTTTCACCTGTGCGATCCACTCCTTGGTGCTTAACAGGAATTCATTCTCATGTTTACTGAGAGACATGCAAGAGAATGTTCAAAGCAGCATTAATCACATGGGCTGACGTTCTCTGAAGAAGCTGCATCGACATTAAATCTTATAGACTGCTTGACATTGGCTGACTGCAAATATTGTGATTATGGAGAGATGCACTGTTGTAAGTGGGGAGTCCGAATTAGGCCCTTTACCTTAACTTTTGTACCTGACCTAACATTCTCCTATTAGGTAAGCTTTCTGCAATGAACTGCCAAGTATAGCAGGCTTCTAGTCTCCACCATGGGCACAGCTAAGAGTGCTGTGACATCTTGAACCTATAGAAAAGATTCTCCACTTAGCTCTAGCCCACTATTATGATTTAAACATGAAATGCACCCCTGAATTAATATATTTAGGACTTGATCCATAATGCAGCAGTGCTCAGAGATAGTCTAGACAAAAGTGGATGGAAAGACGACGGCACTAAGCTTATTGACAGGTTAATCCACTGACAAATTCATAGTTGAATAGGCTCTTAGGAAGTGGGACCCACTGGGCAGCATGCCTCCGATACATCTTGTTCCTGGCTACCATGAGGAGAGCAATATGGACAAATCTCACAAAAGTAATATTAAGCAAAAGAAGCAAGACCGTGAACTAAAAAATAAATCCACCAAATGCATCTATAGTCTTTGAAGTTGAGATGGTGGCCACCCCCGGGGTGATGTTGGTTACGCTCTGTTTCTTGATCTCGGCACTGGTTACAGAGTATGGAGACTTTGTGATAAGTCATTAAGAAGGAAAACAACTACTTTCCTAAGCTCTAACATTTCTGATTCTAAATGTGTGGGCTTTTTGCACTTAGAAATTCTCCAATTCTTTGCAGACACCTATTGAGGGTCCTACAGTGAGATTCTGACACTGGTGTACAGTCAGTGCAGACGTCGTGGGCTAAGCGATCAGTCCCATGGTCTGTCCCTTTCTCCAATTTCCAGGTTGTCAACTGTACTTCTGACCAACTGGCTATAATTAAGGGTTCCAAACATCTCTCCTTCAGGGTCAGTAATGTGTTATCATGGCTCACAAAACCCAGAGAAATGTTTAAAGTTTATTATAAAGAATATTACAAAGGATACAGATAAACAGATTGAGAAGTGGTACACAGGGCAAGGTAAGGGGAAAAGGTGTGCAGTGTCCATTCACGTCTATGTGTCTACAATCCCAGAAACACTCTGAACTCCGTTGTGTAGGGGTTTTGTGGGGTTTCCAGGAGGTTCACGTGATGGATTAAGCACGGGCCATTGGTGCTTGAGCTCTGTCTCCCTCCCCGTGGGTCAAGGAGTGCAGCTGAAAGTTCCATCTCCCACCACATAGTTGACTCCTCTGGCAGCTGGTCCCCCTTTCTTGAAGTTGTATTGGGGCTTTCAACCACCAGCTGGTCATCTCATTCACACACAAAAGTCACTCTTATTACTCCAGAGGTTTCAAGGAAGAAATCTTTGTGCCAGGAAACCGAGAATGAGACGAAATCTTATAAAGAAAGGTGTTCCTCACGCCCCCACAACTCTGGACAGTACAAGGGCTTTAGGAGCTCTGTGCCAGGAATCTGGGGCAGAGACCAAACATTTCTCATTATTTCATAATCATTTATCTATTCTCTCATGATGTGTGCACTTCTCTGAACGTAAGCCACACAGGGGTAAAATTTGCACTACAAAAAAGCCTGTGCCTATCTTAAAAGTGACTTAAATTTGCGAAGTGCTTTGTGTTTCTCTTCAGTTAGGAAGAAATGATTCGCTTCTGAATATTTAATCCATCTTTGATCTGTCACATCACAGTTTTGATCCACTCTTTAAAGGATGATGCCCAAAGGAAACTCCTCAGGAATATGCTAAGGAAGAAAAGCTGCATATTGTTTCATAAAGGAGGGTCGGAGCCTCCTAACTCCCATCTTCTTCCTACTAACCTGGTAGGATCCTTGAGTAAAGGCCAGTTAAATATCAGAGGAGACCCAGAGGATCCTTCGCTTTTCTTTGCAAATAAAAAGTTGAGAAGTAGAAAAAATGCCAGGATTTTGGATGTAAATTTAAAAGATCTGAGAAGAGGCCATGAGATTTCCAAAAGGCTGCAAAAACAATGGGTCTATCTGAGGGTGGGTCGAGACATCCCAAGCCACCCACCACCATTAGGGCACTGTAGACGGGAATGAAAAGAATGGGGGAAATAAAAGGGGAAACAGCTGTACACTACTTGAGGAATGAATCAGCCTTGGAAATAATTAGTTCACATACAAGATACCATTTCTAGATGCTCCCAAAGCTCTTTATTATTTCCCGGGTTCCACCATCCCCCTGAACTCCACCTCCCAATCCAAATCGGTTTCTCTTTTTCTTGCATAGTTTCCCAGGTGGGGCTCTGAGCCTGGCCTCTAGGGGAGTCAGACAATTTCCATCCAAATCCAACTTGCTTGTGGGAAGAAATCTGTTAAATGAGCTTTTTTCAGTGTCCCCCACTGCTGTTGTTTATTCATTTGCCTTCAGCTTTTCCCAGTCCATACTTGTTCTCTTTCGTTTGTTTATAGTAACTTGCATCTCATTTGAATCCACAATCTCTCTCCGTACTGGACAAATAAAAAAAGCTCTTGAAAAGTAAAAGTTTCTTTTAAATTTAATGGCAAAACCAGAGCTCACATGAGGCTGTTTGTAGTATCTATTTATCTGACTTACTATGAATTTTTAATATTTCATTGCAGATTTAAATGTTTTTATTACACGATTCTGTTTTAGATCCCTCTGGAGATATAATGTGACGTACAATATATGCACTGCATTACCATCATATAATCCCAGAATTTCAAATTCCAAAACACACCGGGGGTTGTGATGCCATAACTCAAGAATTCATCTTCAAGAGTGGAAATGAATTTGTTCACTTGCTGGAGGGATTGGGGTTAAATTTCAACAATAGCGTTCTGGCTAAAAGAGTGGCTAGCCATGGATATTTACTCTCAAAAGATTGTGTTTGGTTGAGAGATCAAAACCAGAATCTAATTTAGAGTTCAAAGTTAAAAGTTAATTTTTAGCTGCCTATAAAACTGACCCTCATACATGAGATGTTTTTCTCAACTGAAAAGGGGGATAGCTGAGGAGCCCAACTCAACGCCTTGAGGGGTTCCCCAGGGAACTTCACTAGATCCAGAAGAAAGGAAAATACGTTATGAATATGATGGCAAACTTTTGATGTGCCAAGCTTGAAGTATCTGAAACAGGTGATAAGAATTTAGTTCCAGGCGTGCACGTGGTGTAGATTCCCAAGTGAGTGGGGTTTTCAGAACAATGATTAAACTCACTTGCCTCTTAATTAAAAGTCCCTGTGACAATTAAGAAATTATGGGAGTCATCTGCTTGAACCTTGAAGACCATAAGCTTCAAGCACAAGTGGTGTTGCACAGAGAAGGAATAGTCATGGAAACTTTAGGTCACTGCTTCACCTAGGCAGCTTTTAGAAAAGACTGGGAACTATCTTATTCCCAAGAGATTCAGATTTAATTGTCTGCAGGGCTCCTAGGATAACAGAATGTTTAAAGTTACCAGGTAGTTCTAATATGCACCTAATAGAAGTTTTAGAAGAAACCTCTAATCAAGTTGTAAAACCTTTTTGTATTATCTCCTAAAATATGTTTTAGTGAATATTTGCAATGACTTTGATAAAGCTAGCCAAGGGAACAGTGTATCAGTTCTTGTGCAAAAAACACAAAACTTAGTGACTTAAAAAAATACCATATATAGTTTTTTTCTACGGGTCAGCAGGTTGGCTCCATAAACTTTTATCTTGCTCAGCTGACTTAGTGTCTGTCACTTATCAGATCTCCTGAGTGTGAGTTGGTCAAGGTGAGGGAAAATGGACTACTTTTTGATATGAATAGCTATGTCATACTGCAAAGGACTTAGGTAGGGGAGAGGTATAAAGTAGGAAAGCCATTTTTGTAATAATTTACCCAAAGATATAAAGAGTCTGCATGATATCACAAGGTCCCTTTCAGGTCTCTATAATTTCCTATGGATATGAGTGAAAGCCTTGGAAGTTGTGGCTTTCATTAATGGTTATTGTAAAGGCCTTGTTTTTAAAATCAGAAGCTATAATAAACATGATAAACATTTCTCAGTTCACTTTTTTCTATCTTTCTAGATTTTTTCATGAAGAGTATGCCCTAAAAGTACAAATTCTGACTCTACCAGCTTCTATGGCAGTCTTTTGTGCAAACTTCATTGTACTGACGTATTATACTCTCCTTTTCAGTTTTAAAAATTTCAACATCAACACTGTAAAAAAACACCCACGTACCTATACCTGAAGGCCTTTACCCAGTTACTCTTAGAACAATACCTCCCTGGTGATAAAAATCACAGGGCCAGCCAAACTATGTTTAATTCTGAGGATTTTTGATATTATCATATTATTTTCCTAGGTTGAACTATTTTATCTTCCACTGGGAAAGTATAAATTTGCTAAATTAAAAAAAAAAAGAAAAAGCCAGCCCCAGGGGAGACATGAGACCAAGAAACCTGTCATTTGGTAATTGGCACGGGGTGCAGGGGAGAGGCTTCCTATCACCCCAGCACTCATTTCTGAAGTTATAACACACCCTCCGATATCTGCTCATCCACACAAAATTTTTAAGTTGTCAAAACATGTGGTAGAACACTAATAAAATGAGCTCTATAAATTTCAAGCTCCATAGTTATATAAACTGTTCTTTGCAACTCCCCCCCCCACCCAAACTCGTCCCCGACTAAAGGAAAACCCTGAGCACCATCTATCGGAAAGGTCCGAGGCACCAGTCCTGCATCAGACAGCCACCCTCCTCGCCCAGCACAGTCTTCGGCCCACAGAACCCCGAAGGAAAGGGAATAGCTTTGTTCCCTAGTGCTCCCGTCTCACAGGAGCCTGCTGCAGCTGACCTTTGTCAAAGAATAAAAGATCACTACAGCTTTAAAGAAAAAAAGAAAACGTGTAGTTAGGTTGCTGAGCTAGAGAACATGCAACTACGGAAAAAAATAATACAAGTAGCTATTATGGGGATAGATAAAAGGTTATTTGTGGTAGTTATGCTACCAGGAAGAAAAGGTGCGGCAAAAGAAAAAGAGAAGATACGTCCCGCACACAGAATTGACCCCTGGAAGAGCAAAAACGCAGCACTGCCAAGTCAATGGCTGCCATCTTTTATATCTTCTTGCTGACACTAGCTCCAGGACATCCATTCAAAACCCCATTTGATTGGGTGCCTGAAGACTGGTATCAGGTGCAGGGCTCTGGAGCTGCTGTTTGTGTGGTTAACAAGTCTCCACAGCTGACAGATTGTGCCCAATTGTCCAGCCACGTTGCCCTGCTCTAGTCTCTTGCCTCAGTTATGATAATAAAGGATGGAAAGGAGCTCTGTGAACCAAACAGAAGACTGCGAGGAGATTTACATCTGCTCACAGTTGGTTAAAATAATTCCCAAAGAAGGCCACCAATTGGGAAAGAAACTTGAATCAGGTCCTGTCATCGGTCCCAGGCACAAGCATCACTTAAAGACATCAGCACCAGCTGATTAGAGACAGACTTGGATACACAACTCTCAGCTGTGCACGAGAACCGTGCCCTTCACGCTTTAATGTGCATGCAAATCACCTGCGGGTCTGGTTAAGGCCCAGCTCCTGAGTCCCTGGGTCTGGGATCGGCCTCAGCGCCTGCACGTGGAACCAGCTGCCAGGTTGTTCCTTTTGCAAGATGAGGGCTTTTCAAACTTCACTGCATGTATTGACCTCCAAGATTCTGATTTCAGGGGGTTGGGGTCAGCCCCAGGGCCTTCATAGTCCTCCTACATGCTACTCAGGACCACACTGAGAGTGCTTTTTAAAAAAATTAACTACAGCCGTGCCATTCTTTTAGATTTCTTGTTAACATCTAAAAATTCAATTTTGAATAGAGCTAAGTATCTCAATCATTTATATATAACATGCAGTGAAAAATGTCGTTGTGACCTTTACATGTTAAAATTCTATCAGTATATCAAAGTATAAATATATATGTATTACTGGAAGAACTTAAAGTGCCACAATAATTAATGATTGTAAAACCTGTGAATTTTACTCCAAAATCAATGATTAAAACTTTTAAATAACTAAGAGTTGGGTTGTAGCTCAGTGGTACAGCCTACATGTACAAGGCCTTGAGTTTCATCCCCAGCCCAGAAACAACAACAACAAAAACCAAAAGAAATAAACAGGCAAAAAATAAACTTTCAAATAGTTAAATGAGTAAGGAGGTAGATCACTCAGTCAATAGGAATATATTAGGAGAGAATGGCTCTGCTATTTAACCCTCAGAAGAACCAGCTATCCTTTTATTTTTACCAACAAATGTTTATTTGATATTAAATAAGAATGGAAAGCAGAGTAAAAAAAAACTGTATGCAAAACATATTTTTAATCTTTGTAAAATTAGGGTATTATTGTTCATATTAAATAGCACTTTAAAACTGCTTTTATCTTGCTATTTAATTCCATTCAGCCTGCAAGTTTTTTAAAAAAAACACTTACCCCAGAAGTTGTTTCTATGTTGCTGGGCTCAGTGTTTAACACAAGTCAGCTGGCATTCAGACAAAATGTACACAATACATATTTGGAGTGCATCCAACATAGGCCTTAGAAACTGAACCAGGGTGCTCCCAAGATCCTGGGTCATAGAATATCCACAGGGCTTGCAGCCATGCTTAACTGGGGCAGCTGACACCACTCTGCCCAGGTGTCCTGGCCTGGCACTCTCATCTCTGAGACACTTGTAGAGAGTTAAAAGCAGTCTGTTGACCTTTCTTCCAAGGACTGGGTGAGTTAAGATCGCCAGGCAAAGTACAGAATGCCCAGTTTAATTTGAATTTAAGATAATAAAGTATTTTTTAGTACGTGTCGCATGCAATATCCGGGTCATTTTGGTTTTGGTATTTGCTACATATATCTGGCAATTCTAGGTGAGGTCCCACCTCCGGGAAACTTGAGTAAGACAGTGTCTCTAAAAACACAACATTTCTTCCCTTCTCACATCAAATGGGAGGCATATAAAGGAGAATGATGGTTCTTTTAAATCTAAGAACAATTTGGAAAGAGCTCCATGTTTGAGAAAAATGTCGTCTAGTCATTAAAATGCTAGTTTAGAACTAAGGAAACCTTGGTTCCAAACCCAGTTCTACCACGTACTGGGTTCAAGATTTCAACCCAACATTTATTAGATTTCACACCTCTAAGACACTAGTGCTTATAAAATACACAATTAAAAATGCTGCCAGGAAAGAAAAAAATGTTACTAATTGAACTGCGACATAATACTAAAACATCATTGATTGTAAGACATCTTTATTTCAGAGATACTAAAATGGGAGAGGAAATAAGTATCTTAGAATTGATAATATACAGTATTTTGACTGTCTAATTTATGTAATGATAATAATTATCACTTTCCTACTGAACACACATAAAGATCAGACCAAGAGAGTCAGTTTTGCTTCCCAGTCTGGTTTTGAATTGCACAGTAGAGAATTTTAGCTTGTGAGGTAAAAAACTTTTCAATGACTACTCCTGTCAAGGTAATATAAAGAAGGGTGAAAATTTCTGATAGTCCCTTTTCAAAAATTCTTTGTGTGGGGGACAAAATTATCTCAGTCATTGAGCTACCTGGTAAAGAATCATCTTTTGAGTTATAATGCAACAGAGTCCAATGTTATTTAAACAGAAAACACCTGGATCCATGAATTTGTATCATCTGCCTATTCATCTATCTTTTGATCCACTAATCCACTGACCTAACCATCCATTCTTCCATTCATCTATTTATGGTTCCATCCATTTATTCATCCAATAATTCACCCAACATCTATTCATTCACCCAACATTTCTAGTCTATGCTGGATACTGGGATAAACTTTGAGAGCACAGTGACAAAAAGCTCTTTCATTAAAGATGTTCAAAAAAAGAGCATTGAAATGTCCTGCTTAAGAAGAGATCATACTTCTTGCACCCACAAATCTCTAGGAAAAAACCTCGTAACTTCTTTCATGTGGGATACTCTCCTTTTCCCTGTCAGGGTTCAGAATACACCAAGGTATGGCGTCTTGGTTTCTGAGTTGAAGGAAACAGGAAAGCCTCGGAAACAGACAGGTTCCTCTGACCTTTCCCTCTGTTCTCCCCCAGAGGAAGTCAAACCTGGAAAGGTCATTCACTCCCCTCCCAGTGTAGGGCAGTTGCTCTGCCCTCTCACCAGGGGAAAGGAAGTCTACCCGGGGAGACCTAGAAGAATCTGAACAAACAAACCTTTTAAAAACTATATATAGACCTTTAAAAACAAAGTGGTGCGATGGTGAAACAGGGTATCAGCTCTGTCGCTGTCCACCTTTCTTGAACTATCAGATCTTGCTGGGTCCTCTGCCTTTGCAGTGTATTCAGTTGATTACCATTAGACCACATTCTTTTTGTGCAATTATATTTCTTCCCAATCATCCTTTTCTTTCATGAGATTTAGCATAAAAGTATAGTTTTCCCTAGATCTTCAGATCTTCCTCTCTTGAATGTAAACTTTGATTAGACAAGTGCATTGTACTTTTTTCTTGTTGATCTTTTTTGTTAGAAGAATATAAGCCATGACCTTGGCAATGGATAAGGAAAAGCTAGTGACTTTTGCACCTCTACACTCCTCCTTGACTATTCTCTCCCACTGATTTCTTCAAAAGTTAACTCAGACCTTCCTGGTCTATCAAGTGTTGCTAAATGTCTCTTTCCCCTAACTCCTAAGTTGCTTATTTAATTTGATTCTTAATTAGGTATTGAGTAAGTAAAACATATAGTATATTAGTTATGTAAGCTCAAGAGAAAACTCAAGCAGGAAAGGGTAATATGAATATTCAGAGGAAAGCTGAAATTTTAAAGAAGGAACCTAGAGAAAGACCCACCAAAAAGCAGAATTTTGAACACTGACCTAAATGAAGCGTGAGCCATGTAAGTATTTGGCGGAGTTACCTTCCAAACAAAGGGAACACTTGGTACAGGAGCTCTGAGGTAGAAATGTGTCCAGTGTGGTGGACGAACAGGAAGGAGATCATCGTGGCCATAAAGGAGTGAGTAAAGGGATGAAGCTGGAAACTGAGTCAGAGAGGTATGGACCTAGGTCTGGCAGGGCCTGTAAATTTTACTAAGAACTTTATCTTTTTTTCTCTGAATGGGGTAGAAGTGCTACTGAAGGGTTTAAGCTAAAAAGTGAAACGACCTAATTTATTTAACTGTTCTTATTTTTAACAGTCTCTTTGGCCTCTGTGTTGAGGACAGACTGTGGGGACAGAGGCAATGGTGGTTGCAAGAAGACCACATGAGAGGACATAGTAATAATTCAGTCAGTAAATAATGATGGCTTGAACCCAGTGATGGCAGTGAGGGGGAGAGAAAAGTCACTGAATTTGGAATATATTCAGAAGTAAGTTAGAATTTGATGATGGAAGAGAGGTGAGCTATGAAAGAGACTGTCAAGATCAATGCCAGAGGAACCAAAAGAATGAAGGTACCATTATCTGAAAACGGGAGAACTGTGGGAGGCGCAGGATTAGAAAGAACTGTCTGAGCTCAGTTTCGTATGTGTTAAGTTTCAGATGAGCATTAAATATATGAGCAGAGATGTTGACTGGACAACCAAACATAAGAACCTGGCCTTCAGAGGAGACAACCAGGTAGAAGTAGACAGTCCGTGTTTAAAGCTGCAATACAGGATGAAATCAGCTAAAGAGAGAACCCAGGGAGAGAAGAGCAAAGCTCCGAGGACCGAGTGGTGGAGGAGTTGCTATAATCCTCATTGTAGCAGAACACTCTGACCTGTCAGAAAGATGTGCCACCCAAGGCTTCCTGCTCCTTAAAACTGAGACTGGACAGGAAAGCCTTTGGAGGGGAAACTACAAATGTCCAGGGGGGATCTTTGGCATGAGGGAGAAAATGGAAAAGAAAGAGCCTTGAGGATAAAACTAGAATGACTGCTGAGATTTTCCTGATACCTGTAAGCTGCACCAGCGTGTGGACTGCACATTATATATATAAAATTCTCTTTGAAGACAAGTGAGAATAATAAGAATATAAAACAAAACTGGGTAGCTGCAGAAGAACCAATGTCACACAGTGTGAGTGTTCTGATGTCAATTCTGAGACCCCAGCTGGGTGTTCTGTAATTCAGTCTGACACTGCCCGAGTTAGTGCAGACCACAGGGTAGGGGCTAATCCTCCTCAAGACTGCCCCCCGTTACACACCAGCCGAAGTGGGGGCGCCAGGCTGCCTGTCCTGCTGCACAGCCAGTTAAAATGCAGGGGTTCCGACGATATCCTCAGGTTTGATGATTTGCTAGAATGATTGACAGAACTCAGGCAAGCACTACAAGTGTGATCACAGGTTTATTATTAAGGAAACAGATTAGAAACAGCCAAGCAAAGAGATGCAAAGAGAACTTCCGGGAGAAGAGCTTCTGTACACCCCCTCTCGGAGCCAGGTGCGTCACCCTCCCACTGCATCATGTCTGCGCCAACCAGAAAGCGCACCCAAACCTCAGTGTCCCCGATTGTTACTGGGATTTCATTAGTGGGGAATGATTAAACTGTTGGCATGTAGCTGGATATGGTGTCACAGGACTGCCGTCCCAGTTACTCAGAGCACTGAAGTAGGAGGATAGCTTGAGCCCAGGAGTTCAAGGCCAAGACCCTGTCTCCAAACCAACAAAGAAATAAATGGTTAAACTTATATCCCCGGCCGTTCTCCCCTCCCTAGAAGTCAGGCTGACCCGAAGTTCCAGATTTCAAATCATGTGCTTGGTCTTTCGGGCTTCAACTCCCTTTCGGACACTAAGACCCCTCCAAGAGTTGCCTTATTAGCATCACAAAGAAACAGAAAATTCCAAGGGTGCGGAAGCTCTGTGTCAGAAATTAGGGACAGGGACCAGATATACTGTGCATTATATCACAGGGTAGCAGACTGCGTTCCCCAAAACGCCAACATTACCACCTCCCACTCCACCTGTTCTCCTTACCTCCTTCCAACGGAAACCTGCAGTCTGTGTTTCCTGTCCCTAAATCTGGATATACCGGGACTACCGAGACAGCGATGCTCGAAGTTGGGTCATAAAAGGTGATGGAATTTCTGGCTGATTTCTCTTAGGATGTTTCTTCTTGAAACCCAGACATGGTGCTGTGATGAAGCCCAGGGCAGGCGGAGAACCCAAACCTAAGTCCCGAGGTTGCAGAGGACAGTGGCATCCAAGCATGGAAGATTTCAAGAGGACCCAAGCTGCCACCTGAATGCAGCTTTACGAGTGACCTCTGAGAACTCTGAAGCTGACCCAGTGAACTTCCACTATGGGGGATAATCAAAATGCAAAGGATTGTTGCTGGTCCTCAGTCCCCCCGTCTTGACTGTTGTCTTTTATGACACCAATTTGAGGCAGTCAGTTTTGCGCCAAGAGGGACACTTAATATTGTATGTGCTGCCGAAGTGAGCACAAGAGGGACACTTAATATATAGGGATTTCCCCTGACTAAAATTTTGCTCCCTGGTGCCTGCAATTTGCTATTTTCTTCTCTTGGGAATAAGAGATGGATGAAGTCACATAACAAAATGAATGTGTTGGAGGGGAATTGCAGGCCTGGACTCTGTTCCCAGCTTTCTCCTTAGCTCCCTACAGGCTCAAGAGCAAACCCTGCTGTGTTTCTGGCCTTTGGTTTATCATCTATGCAGGATAGCGCTGATTTAGATAGCTGAAAGTTCCTATCTAGTCAAGCTTCTTGGTTTTTCCTTTTGTATCTATAAAACTTTGGTGGTTTATCTTCCTTTTCCACAAAGACAGTATTATGTTTGGATCTGGAGTGACCCCCCCCAAGGCCTCATGTATTCAGAGGTTTGGCTTTTGGAAGGTAACTGAGTTGTGGGAACGCTATAGCTGACTTGCTGTCAGGAGGTGGGGACTGGTTGGGCGGGGCAGGGTCATGGGAAGTGTGACCTTGAAGGTCCATCTGCCTCCCCAGCTCCTCCCTCCTCTCTCTTCTCTCTGTGCTAATGATGTGAACAGCTTTTCTCTCCCCAGGCTGGGCTTTTCCACCACATCGTTTCTGCCTTGGAGCCAGCCGGCCACAGACTGAAACGGTGAGCTAAAATAAAGCCTCTCCTCCTGTAAATTGTGGATGCCAGGTATTTTGTCCCAGCGACAAGAAAGTGACAAAGACAGATAGCAACCACAGATTGGCTCATTTGGCATTTCATTCTGTAAAGAAAAAAAAAAATGATAGCCCACAGGGTGATAAATCTTCATTATGCATTTTGAAGAAGGAAGGGTAAAATTGTCAGCAATTAAATTACAAGCTAAGATTTGAGCAAACGGATTTAAAATATTCTAACCTGGTCAGGAAGTACCTTTCACTCAGAAAGTTTTGTCAACTCTCTCCTAAATGGTCTGCTCTGGACAATTATCTGTCATGGATGATTTTTCTTCTATCTTTTTTAGGCTGAGGATGATTTAGACCAAGCCCTGCAATTTCTAAACTGAGGCTTTTCAGAATTAAGAAACTGAATAAATCCCCACAGTTTAGCCTCATCAGGCTCCTCCGGAGCTCCCTAGACTGACAGCCCTTTCACTCACATTGATGGCAGCTGATACTTCTGTCCTGCCTGCTCTTCCTCTAGGAAGACTCTAAAGTGAGAGAAACTGAGAAATAAGACAGGTAGAGGCAGAAGAATTTTGTTTTATTGTAGACAGAGTGATTTTTATTGGCCATTAATAATAAAGGACTTTTTTTCTTTTACTTCCCTAAATGATAGCATTTTATGACTTTTGCTTAACTTTGCTTATTGTTGCTGAGAGTTTTTAACTCAAACTTTTTTACACTGTGTTTTGATTTCTATGGCAAGATGGTTTTGATAATTTTTTCATCTAATGCAAGAAAAAGAACAGTTTACACCAGGAGAGGGATGAAAATTATTGAATTCATTTATCATCTTGTTCATGAGCACTTATGGAGGTATAAGAAACAAGGGGAAATAGTTGAGAAGCAGGCGTGTAAAAATATTTTGAAGTGTGTAAGCATAAATGCCTTCCTTCCTCCCCCTCCTCCACCAAATATGTTCCCATTGATGCTGGTTACACATATATATGTTATCAGATCCACGACAAAGATGGCTTTGTAAGGCAGTCAAGAAAAGATGGTATTTTCAATAAGTGGCACTTGGCCAAATGACTAAGTCCTCTCTAAGTTTTGGAGGTTGAGGCAAGGACCTTATGCATGCTAAATATGTACTCTACCACTGAGTTACATCCCCAGCTCAAAAAGAAATTTAAAACCCGAATTAAAAAGTGTTTATTTTGATGGAAAGAATTGATTAGGACTATGTTAAAATTACAGGCTTCTATGCATCAAAAAGCACCCCAAAGTATCCAACAAAAATACTTTTATCCTAAATATATGAAGAACTTTTACAGGTCACCTAAACAAAAAAAAAAAAAAAGAAAAACAAAGTAATCTAATAGAAAATAGGCAAACAATTTGAACAGACAATATTTTGCAGAAGATAAAGTCAATGAGGCTGAAGGCATGGCTCAGTAGTAGACCACTTGGCTAGCATGTGCTAGTCCCTGGGCTCAATCACTAGCACTACGAAAAACAAATAGCCAATAAACATTTGACAAGGTGTTCAACTTCATTATTCATGAGTGAAATGCAAATTTAAAAGACTATATCCAATTAAAACTGAATGGCTAAACAAGACAGAAAATGTCAATGTCAGGCAGCTTGCGAACCAGCCAGACTCTCACACCCTGGCAGGTGTGACTTAGGCAGCATCAGTTCATGCCACTCCTAGTTAGGCACCCAACAGAAATACATGTATATGCTCATTAAATGATATTAAAAGAATGGTGTCAGCAACACTTTTCATACTAGCTCCAAACTGGAAACAACCTAAATATCCAGCAATGAAAATATGGCTAGATGTATAGACTTTGGTCTGTTTAGACAATATGATAGGAAACATCACTGAGGATAAAACATCTACAATAACACAGAACAACATGGACAAATCTAACAAGTATAATGAGGAGTGAAAGAAGATGAGCACAAAGAATACGTCCTGACTGCATAATTCTATTTATGGAAAGTATAGAAAACATGGTAGAAGTTAGGTAACTGGTTTCTTTCTCTTGGAAGTGGGTGGTACCTGGAAGAGGACAAAATGGAGAATGTTCTGCTTCTTCATTCTGGATGCTAGTTACATATGTGTGTTCATCTTATGTATATTTATGTGCACCTTTCTCTATGTAAATTATAGATTAATAAAGTGTGAAACAAAACACGTGACAGGAATATGGTTAGCTTTCCCTCACTATGATGAAATTCCTGAGGTAATCAGTTTTTAGGGAAGAAAGGTTGATTTGGGCTGACAGTTTCGGAAGTTTCAGTCCATGGTTGCTTGGCCCTGCTGCTTCTGGACCTGTAGCAAGGCAGCATATCTTGGTGAGAGTGATGGCAGAGGAAAACCATTCACCTTGCAATAGTCAGGAAACAGGGAGAGGTCCCAATACTATATTCTTCAAAGACACGTGCACACTGACCTTCCACTAGGACCTACTTCTAGGGGTTCCACCACTTCCCAGTAGTACCACAGGTAAGTGACCAAGCCCTCAACACATGGGCCTTCGGAGACCATTTCAGATCCAAACTACAGCAAATACTATCCAATATCTTGGATGAGTCCAGCTAGAACATAAATACAGTCATGCACTGCAGAAAGATATTTTGGTCAATGACAAAGCACATATACAATGGTGGGCCCATAAGATTTTATCACCTGTGACATCATACCCAATGTAGTTTTTACAAGCACACTCTACGATGTGATGAAATTGCCTAACAACATATTCCTCAGACCATAGCACTATCATTAAATAATACATCCCACATAGATATTCTATAACAATGCATTTCTCAGAACATATCCCCACCATTAAATGACACATGATATACAGATTGTCTATCTAATAGATGTGTTCTTGAAAATGATAGATTTAATCAAATTTGGGTAATTTAGTTTAAGTGCTCAAATGGAAGCAGCTCTTTAAAGGAAGCTTCAAGCAAATCCTTTGATGAGTGAATAATTATTGTTGATGGCATTTCAGAGTTCAAATGTTCTCAAAGTGAGCCTCTTCTAAAATCTTTCACACTTTGCTCTCCAATCAATACATGCAAAATAAAACACATTAAATTCTTTTCACTTGGGAGCCTAACCATCTTAAGATCTTTTGAAGATTTCCCAATCATAATTCCACTTTGCAATGTTTTTTTACACCTGCATGGAGCAAGGGTGCCCAAAAATGTTCTTTTTGAATTTTATAAACTATAAAAGCATTTCGAGATTTAGAAATTTAAATACATGCTCTCTCAATATTTTTGTGTCAAAGATACTATAAAAGTGTGAAAGCATTAACATGGCAATCAATAATTTAAAAGAAAAAAGATTTTCCAGTATTTAATCATAGGACTTACATAAATGGCTAGTGCTGTCTTCTGGTAACAAAATATTTTGCACTTTCCTAACATATACAGAAATAGAGGATATAGTATAACAAATCATCATGTGCTCATCATACAGATGATCATTTATGTTTCGTCCATTCTTCACATACTTCCTCTAGTCCCTCACCAAGTGATTTTAAAGCAAATCCCAGACATATTCATCTGTAAGGACTTCAGTGTATGCATACATGTACAAACACAAATACTCATACATATTTATGTGTCCTTTAGGTAAAGATTTAAAGAATTTGATACTGCTATTTTTACCAAAATAAATGGACAAAAATTCTTTAATACTATCAAATAGTGAGTTGGTTCTATAACTATCCTCGTTATTTTGCAGTTTTCTTCAGTTTTTTAAATTCAGTATCCAACAAAACTCCAGATTGCACTTGATTCCTATGTCTCTTAAATCTCTCCACCTTTCTGCCACCTCATTTTTTCTGTTAGTCAAGTGCTTTCACACTGAGCCACATCCCCAGTCCTCTACATCTGTTTTGATCTGTATACTCCCCATCTCCTCCTTTCTCTTTCCCAACATTATATATTGAAACTGGCTGTAAAATGAAAATTTAACAAGTTGATTTTTGTAGTATAATTCTATTAGGGTTTATGTTTTCTGTTATACAAACAGTTTCTTTGTTGAAGTGAAAAAAAATAATATTCCTACTAAGTTCAGTGGCCCACCAGAAGTCCATTATGCAATGCAATTATATTGCTAATTAATAGCACCATCAGCAAATGTTTGTTGAGTACTTAGTATGTTCTCCAGTGTGCTTAGCATGTTACATGCATCATCTCCCTCAATCCTCATAGCATTCCCCATAATGTAGCTATTATTATTCCCATCGTACAAAAGACAGGTTAAGAAATTTGTCCAACATCACTCACTAGGAATTAAGAGTTGGGACTGAAATAAAATTTAACATGAAGTCCACGCTCTTAATGATAACGTTGTTGTATATGCCTAACTGAGAAAATACCTCAGTATTAGAGATTAAAGAGATGCCACCACACAGACCTGACTTCCATATTTTTCCAGTAATGTTTCTTTACATGCTTATTCTTCAAAATGTAGACCATGGGCCACCAGGAGAAGTGCAGAATCTCAGGCGCTACCCCGGATCTTCTGCATCAGGGTCTTCGGAGGTGAAGACCAGGAAACCTGTAACAAATTCTCTAGGGGATTCTTGGGCCAGCTAAAGTTTGAAAACCACTACTTCAGACTCTACCAGCTGGCCAGCCACTTGATTATCTACTACTCCGGGGCCAGTTTTAAAACATACAAAGGGGAATTATAAGACTGGATTGCATTTTTGGATTTTTAGACCACGGAAAATAATGAAAATCAATGTTACTCTCACTTTTGCTTTCCTGGGCCTTTTCCTGTTTTATCTTCCTCTATCATTTTCTCATGTATGTCTTCATTTCTTCCTCTCACCAGCCCTCCTCTTGAATTCTGGGCAGCTACTGTGTTAGTTTGGAACTCCTGGGTACTGAGAAAAAGGCACCCAATGTGATAGATGCACCAGGAGAATCCCCTCCCCTGCACTTGTTGGCTCACATCAGCAAGACAATGATCTGTTCACCTCCACAGCTTAGCCCAAAGGCATTTCCTAGGTGACTGCCGTTTCCCTAAACAGATGGAATCAGTTACAAGCTCATGTCCTTCTCCTGGCAGCTTGGATTGCACACACCCCATACCTCCACCAAAGCATTCACCACACGGTTTCATAGCAGACATTCAAGTGCCTGTCCTCTGGGCCCAACAGGCCAGTCACTATTTGAGAGCTGTCATTAAGTTGTTTGCTTCTTTATCATCCGCCCCTGATGTCTCGCATAGAGTAGGTTACTGAATGAATGCAATGAATGCAACAAGTTTTTGCTTTAGCATTCATGTAACCAGCCTGATCTCCAAGCACAGGTGCACGGAGTGTTTACAGGCAGGTATGGGGGAGTCTGCAGAGGGGTGAATAAACCTGGGCCCTACCTTTGAGGCAGGATGGTTTCATACTCGCAGCAAACCAACCAAATGCAGATGTAGATACGGAGGATAGGTGTGTGCACGTACTGCTGATCAGGACAAAGTGATACCAGTACAACCACTCTGGTGGTACCTGGTAAAGATTCTGGAATTGATCTCGACACATTCAGACACACATTCTTTAAATAACAAAGTGCAGAAGTTGTTTTTTCAGAAAGTGCCCCAAGAATCCACTCAAGGACCATTTGAAACTGGCTTTTCAAGAATGGGAATGCGCAGAAGACAGTTCGTATAGTCAACGACCCTTTAACATCACGAATTCAAAATTCTCCTTGCACATCTTGCTAACCCCCTCCAAGGAGAAGCTTACCTCGTGTGCAGGGCCTGAGGACCCCGATGACCCAACATGTTAGATGCACCAGGATTAGCCCCTGCGAAGGGGGGAACCTGCGCAAAAGAACCCGGAAGAACTTCCCTTTCAAGCCAGCCAATCAACAAACAACTTCTCCCCTCTCACTTCCGCGAGGTGCGCCACCGCCAACTGATGCGGAGGCAGATTCGAGCTTTCGGTACCTGAACTCCTTGCCTGTCAACCTTGAATAAAACTTTATTTTTTGCAAAAACTACTGCTGTAGTACTGGTTTGGGGAAGCCAGGCCTCGCTTGGCATCAGTTCACCCAATGAATCACCCTGCAAGTTCTCTCTTGTCTGTCAGTAATCATCAAGTTTCACCCCAGAAGGAGGGAAGGCAGATGGAAGGTGGTGATCTGAGAAGTGCAAGATTTATTTCTAGTTCAGTAATAAATATCTGCGAAACTTCTACCCTTGGGAAGATTTACTCCAGTAAACAAAGTTCCTATTGGCTCGAATCAATTTCTAAAACATATGTTCTTCCCCCCCAGCACTGGGGATTGAGCCTTTGCACTGAGTGTCACAACCTACCCCACCCCCTTATTATTATAATCTTAGTTATCATTAGTATTATTACTGAGGCAGGGTCTAGCTAAATTGCTAAATTGCCTGGGCTGTACTTGAACTTGTCATCCTCTTGCTTCAGCTTCCTAGAGTGCTGGGATTAGGTTTTTCTTTTTCATTGTGTAATACGCGCTCACTGCAAATAATTTTTAAAATACAGAAAAGTTGGAAGATAGTCACCATAATCATATTACTCAGTGAAAATTAATTAATATTTGTTATGTGACTTTTTCTTTGTGTCTGTGAATAAAACTGTATAATGATTTAATTTGAAATATGTACAACCTAAAGTTTTCAGTCATCTGTTTAAATGCATAAAGTGTTATAGTGCTGCTCTATGTTGCATTTAATTTCTCAAATTCTTGGTAACAAGAGAGTATAGCTGAACAAAATGAAAATTATAGAGAACAGAGACTAGACTGAATCATTTCATAATTTGGAAGTCAATATGAATTTTAGCTGAGAATATCCATAGTAACTATTTAATCTAAATATTTTTCTCTTTATGAAGTGTATTTCTTCTAAAAATAAATAATTCATTCTTATCTACAGAATGGGTATGCCAAAATCATTATAATTTTATTCATTTTGACATTAAATTCCATAGAATTATGCAATTTGTAGGCGGATCTGACAGTCCTAGGCCAACTGAATGTTTTGAAGATTAAGAATGATATTCACAGATCAGTCTGGTTGATTTACCTTAAATTCAGAGCTGCACAAGGGTTGCTTGATGTACCTTGAGGCAGATTATTTTTGTAACAATTCGGAACACAAAAGCAAGACAAAGGCAGCAGTTTCTACTTCATTAAAAGAAAAACAATATTTAAGAGTAGTGCTAGTTAAACTTTACAGTACTCTATTTAGATGGCAAGCTGTTATCAAGAGGAAGCAAAATACTATCTGAAGCACATGCCACAGGGTAATCATTAACTGTGTCCAATTCACATTTTTGCAGCCTTTCAGACATGCAGCTCATTTTGGCTCAATTATTTCTGATATTTTCTAAATTCACTTGATATATTTTAGGATATGAATTTCGAACAAGAAAACTAAAAAGATCTTTCTTGTTAGGATTGGCAAGTCCATGTTATGTCAATAGTTTTTTTTCAGATAATCTGTTTGAACAATAAAAGTTAATGTTTTGAAATGTTATAATAATGAAATAAAGTTTATAAATTGTTATTTTATATACTTGTTATTTTATATACTTGTTATTATATACTTGTTATATAATTGTTATTTTATATACCATTTTCTTGTAAATTCAATAATTTGGGGATATTATTGACTACATTCCTTGGTTCTGTACCCCCAAAAGCTATATTGCTAAGCCAAATTTGTAGAACTTGGAAAGTCACAAAAGAAAATAAAAGAAGTTCAAATTTCCCTCTTTGTACACAAATTATCAAATTAAAGTAGCAGTCCTAGGCAGAGACTGCCCCCCTTCCTGAAAAAGGAGAAACAAAACTATCATTATTTGCCAGGAATATGGTTGTTTATTTCCAAAGGACAAGAGATTTAGAGTTATTGAAACCAGTGAGGGAACTCAGTAAGGAATTTAAATAAAAGTGCAACATTCAAAAAGCAATGCTTTTCAGCAGGTCACTTAAAACCAGCTGGAAAATATAAAGATTTCATTACCAAGAAAGGAAACATATAAATAGCTAAGAATAAATTCTACAAAAGAAATTCACAAGGTATATTTCTTCTGCCACAGGACCTTTGAATACATCATTTGTGCCTAGAATTGCATGTTTCTCCCTTATTCTCATTAACTTCGATCATCCTTAAGATCACATCTCAATCTTATTTTCCTTAGATATCTTTGATTCCCATTATGTGCTCTTTTGAAAGCATATTATCTTTTCATGCCTCCACCACAAGGTTATTTTTATCTGGGTGCTATTGATACTTTAAGCTCAAACAGAACAAGGACCATGCATTTTAGTACTTACTGTGGGATCCCGGGCTAGGTGCTAGGTGCTGAATGAATGAATGAAGGAATGAAGGTGGACAGAAAAAAGATGGGTGCATCATGACCTGATACATCAGCAAGCAGTAGGTCTTCAGCACATGAATGAGAGAAAC
Source organism: Hystrix cristata (assembly GCA_004026905.1). Classification (NCBI taxonomy): domain Eukaryota; kingdom Metazoa; phylum Chordata; class Mammalia; order Rodentia; family Hystricidae; genus Hystrix; species Hystrix cristata. The sequence goes on along the minus strand of PVJO010002405.1, from coordinate 85,710 downwards.
TAAGTCTGTTCTAAGGAAGCAAGTGTCATCAGTCAAAGCACCAACTGCAAAATGCTCTCTCTCTAATTTAGTATTTTAAAATTGTTTCCACAACAGTCTCAATATTTACATCAAAACATTAATTACAAAGAAAACAAAACAAGAAAGATTCAGATATGAGAAAATATGAGAAATATGATTATCTGTGAGGATAATCAGGAATTCATTTATGATAAAAAAGAAGATATTTCTTATAACTCTCAATAAACAGCAAAAACAATATTATAACAAGGATTTGAGTTCATCTGTGTTTTAAAGACCTTGGTATTATATGCTGCAAATACTAAAAGTTTCCGTTACACTTTATCATCAAGGAAGATTACCCTAATTTAATAAAATGTTCATGCACAATAGAGTCCTAAGTAAATTAAGAATAGCTAGTCATTTCTCTTGAGAAACTGATAGAAATTTCTGTTAAGTTTTAAAATGCTCTTAATTTTGATCAGCAACCCAAGAATCTCCAAGTTGTTTATATAAGTATAAAACGGATCCAAACTTATTTCATGTATACTTATGAAAATGCGAATAAAAGGAAGAATATGCAAAATAATAGTTCTGATAATATTTTAAGCATCATTGAGAACAAATGGTAATAATTTGTTGACAAAAATTCAATCCATTTTCTGAAGTCTGGGTAATTTTAAATTCCTTTGTAATGAAATCACCTACTCAATATTCATAGATATATCTGATGCACTAATAAAAAGTCAGGTGTAACACATCAATCTTTTTGTCTCGTAGACCAAAAGCATCAGGAAGATTTAATAAATATGCCATTTCGTGCAGTTCCTCACATAACTTGAGAGAATGATAAGATCACACCCTGTTAAGTTACTAAGCCTACACAAGGACTTCAAAATTAAGCAGATAATTGAGTATCTTTAGAACAAATTCACTCAACATATAAATTTGTAGCTTTGCCTTGCCTCAGTTAAATTTTTAAGAGCTCTTACTTTTTTAATTTATAAAAATAAAGTGGAATTGTCAACCTGTTGAAATTTACTGGAAGATTTTGCCCAGCTCCCTTTTATTGAAGTGCTGTTTATGGCTAGGATTGAAGTGCCCTAAAAGGGATTTTTAATTCATTATTTCATTTATTCTTCAAAGCAACTACTTGCCATTAAAAAGCTCATAAAAGTTAAAAATTTACTCAAGCATTTAAGGCAAATTCTATCTTCAAGACACCAGAACTCTCAAACATGTAAACCACGCCTCTTTCAGCTGTACAAGTTTTATAGACGAACTTCAGCTCCTGTAATCTGTAGAAGTCTGTAAAACGCACCATCAACTTTAATAATTTTTTGTGGAGAACAGAAAAACCAAATAATGTATACTTCAATTTTAAGACACATCCCAATTTTAGAAATGTTAAATGTGAACAAAACAACCTCACGGACCTTAAAAATATGCATGGTTTTATTATCGCCACAGGTAATGAACAGTATTCACCGTCTTTCCAAAATACAGAAATACAGTGTTGAACATTGAGTAATAGAAAATTGTACTGTTCAAAATAGCAACAAAACAATGAAATGTGAATAACTGGCTCAATTTGGATAGAAAGCATGAATAGGTGGAGTATAGTTCCTTCTGTTTGAACAGCTTTGTGGTTGGAATGTCACGGCTCTCGGTTCCTGGTGTTAATAATCCTCCCTGCCGCTCTCCTGGCAGCCAGGGCCAGCAGCTCTTCAGAGCCCGCTGAAGCCTTTCCAGCAGCTGGACCCGGCAGCTTCTGTTGGTCTCCGCCACTGTCCGGCAACTACCCACTCCATTGTTACCAGTCCCAACTAGTCCACCTTCGGTATCAGTGACCTTTAGTGTTGCCAGCTTTTAGTGTAAGCAGATCAGCTTGAGACAGATAACATGAATAGGCAAAAATGTGCTGCCTAAAAGAGGCTTTATTAGGACACGCTGCAGTGTATGGGGGTACGCATACCACAGACGGGTATGGGGAGGCCTGCCTAGATAGGAAAGAAGCAGGCTTATACACGCACAGTGTTCCTGGTTAACCATAGACCTTCTATTTAGTCATGAGTAGGGAAAGAGTGCTTCCAAAACTGGGTTGGGGGTGACTGGAGGAAGTGGAGTCACCCAGAGAGACTGTGGGGTGGAGTCCTCCAGGATGGAGCTATGACCAAAGCTGGGGCCACAACCAGAGCAGATGTCTCTCAGGACTTCTGATGTGGCTGTGGCCAGCCATCAACCATGGAACAGTGAAAAAAATTTTAAATACTATTTCCTGGGGAGTGTTGGGCCCTTTTCTCCTGTCTCAGAAATACTTATAAACTAATATAAAACAGGTTAAGACATGAGTAATGAAGAAATTTAAAATCAATTAAAATCACGCCAATCAGGTCTAACCCAAAGACCTGAATGGCAGTTATGTTGTAGCTCAGTGGCACAGCATGTGCTTAGCATATGCAAGGCTTGGGCTCAATCCCCAAAGCTGCCTCCCCTCAAAATAAAAGAAATGAAAGAAATAATTATCACACCTTTGAGTAGGAAAACCTAAAAGTCAAAAAATGTTAATTTTAATGCATATTAATATATAAATCTAAATTGAAATTCAATTATATTTCATTTTAAAATTGCATAAAATTATCTGTAAGTACATATGAAAGAAAAAACACACAGCAAAGAGAGATAACAAAGAGCAAAATAGTGAAAGAGGGGCTTCGTTTACCAGACATAAACATTTTATGAAGCTGTTATAATCAATTGGTTTATGACTAGGCAAACAAATCAGATTGAAAAGAGAAAAGATAGTCTACAAATAGATAGCCACATAGATGAAAATTTAGAATGTGACAAAGGTGGTATTTCAATCCATTGGGCAAAGAATGCTTTTGTTTTTAAAATTAATGTGTTGCACAACCGGTTCTCCATCTAGATGAGATTAATTTGGACTTCTGCCTCGTGTGATATATAAAAATAAATTATAGATGGATTAGAAGTTAAATGTAGCCCAGAAAAAGGGGGATTTACATCCTGGCAGCTTTTTACCATTCACAGAAAAGAATGACATCCTCCTGAAAGATATGTATAAAACCTAACTCCTGCAACCTGTGAATGTGACCTTATTTGGAATTAAGGTCTTTGAAAATATAATTAAATTATGGATCTGAGGATGACATCATCTTGGATTTAGGGTAGGGCCTAAATCCAATCACTGTGAGGAAGAAGAAGGACATTTGAGACACAGGAGGAGGAGAAAGATATGTGTAGATGGAGGCAAAATTGTCATGATGTATCTGTAAGCCAAGCAATGAGGAGGATGGCTTACAGTTTGTCAGAGACCAGAAAAGACCAGGATACTGGTGGGAACATGGCCCTGTCACCGTGGGGATTTTGGACTTGTAGGCTCCAGAACTAGGAGAGAATAAATTTCTAGTACTTTAAGACTCTATGTTTGTGGTAATTTGCTAGAGTAGCAGCCAGAAACTAATGCAACATCCCATTTGCACATGCTTAAAGAGTTCCAAGGTGTGGGCTCGAGATTTAGCTCTGCGGTCAAACAGTTGTCCAGTATGCATGAGACCCTCAGTTTGAACCCCAGCACTGAAATTGAAAAAAAAAAAAAGGTAGAGAAGAAAAGAGAGAAGATACTAAAAACCTAAGGACAATAATGTGTTTACTATTTTACATTCATTATACTACATAGGTGTTCTGCTGCTGCATATGAGTGACAAATCAATAGAAAAGTACAAATCTGTGCTATTAAGAAAGCTCCATGCTTTACTTAAGAGCATGCAGAAGGTTAGAAAATTGAGACTGTGAAGACAGGCTACGTATACATTTGCTTTAAAAAACAGATCTACCTAGCATACCATGATGTATTTGAGACAATAAATCTAAAACTATAAATGTGTCGGGCATGGTGGTGCACACCTGTGATCCCAGCACTGGGGAGACTAAGGCATGAGGATCGCCCTAAATTTGAGGCCAGCCTGGGCTACAGAGTGCGTTCAAAGCCACCCTGCACTACAAAGTGAGACCCTGTCTAGGCAACCACCCCAAAACAAATATAAACATAAATGCATATTGGATTGATGAACTTACTGATAGAAAATGTAGGCCTGTGTTATGCTTTAGATCTGCAATGTGCCCCCAGAGTTCACATCTGAAAGGCTTGGTCCCTGATGCAGGAATCTTTAGCACTAAAAGCTGACTAGATCACGAGGCCTCTCACATGATCCATAGACTAATTCTCTGATTGATACATAGTTTAATAGGTTATTGGGAGGTGGTAGAACTTTAGGAAGCGGCGCCTAGTTGGAGGAAGTGGCTGCTGGGGGCACCTGACTTTGGAGGGGATATTTTGCCCTCAGGTCTTTATTCTGTCTCTCTCTCTGCTTCCTGGACACCACGAGATGAGTGGCCTCCTCTTCCACCTCTGCCATGAGGTTCTGCCGTGCTCGGGGCCAAAGCAATCAAACCAGCCAAACATAGACTGAAACCTCTGACCAAAAAATCTTTCTTCCTTTTAAGTTGTTTATCTCAGGTATTATGTCACAGCGATTGGAAGCTAAAGATTTTTTTCTTAAAACGTATTTGACTGAATTGTACTTGAAATGGAAAGACTGTATGTACATTGTTGCATCTATTACACCCCAACCACAGAGTGTCACAGTGCTCATTTTCCTGAACTTTTGCCAACACTAGTGATTATCTTCACCAGTTTCACAACTGAAAATGGACTTCGCTTTTTGTTTGTAGTGTATTTCACAAATCATTAATGAGGGTAGGCAATATGTAGCCTTTCCATTTTGAGTTTATTTGGACCTAGAAATCCTAATTCATTTATCCTAAAGAAATAATCAGGGATATGGGAAATGAACATACAGTACACGAGATGTCCACTGCATTGTTGTTTATATTAATAAACAACTTACAGGTTTATCGATACAAGGCTCATTAACTAAACTATGGCGTAATCTCGACTACCGAACATTTCTTCTGGTATTTAAAATGGTATACTGTAGACTACTGATTGTATGTGTTAATGATGTTCATGACTTATCAAACAAAAGAAACAGATTGTGAAACAGCATCTGTTATATGTAATAGTTTTGGAAAAGCCTGTATGAAAAACAAAAGCTGCATGTAAAAATGTAAATAATGGTTATCTCTGGATAGCGGGACAAAACAACTTTATCTTCCCTTTGTATGTGCGTATCTGGTTCGTATTTTTCAAATTTCCTATTATTATTACCACGTTTATAATAATTTTATAAAATTACTATTAAAAAGGAAAAGTAATACTTAAAAATATGTCTCCTTATCGAAATGACCATCTTTTTGAGGTTGTCACTAAGCCCAGGTCCAGAAGCTCCCACGGAAAACCAGCGTCCAGAGATGAGTGCTGGAGAAAGAAATGCTTTATTCGGTGGGCGAAGAAAGGAGTACTGGGAGCTTCACTTGTAAATCAACTTCTCAAGCCCACTGGAGCAGAAGAGTTACAGATACAGGACAAGAATAAAAGGGCGAGAGATAGGCTAACACAGAGGAGGAAGAGCCACATTCTTTCCTCAGCATAGGTGGAGATCCATCCAGGAACTCGGGCACCCCCCCTTCCGCTCCTCTTAGGTCTGGTGTTTCCACTCTCAGCAGCAGGAAAGGGAAGGAGAGAGGTGAGGTATGTCGAGGTAACCCTCTGTGACAGTCCTGGATAAAACATTTATCAAATGCTCAGCGCGCCTACACACAGAGGTGAGTAGAATCTGACTCAAAGGCTAAGGCAGCAAAAGAGAGAGACAAAATCCTGGTCCAGTCACGCTATGGGATGGATACCTTCAGTGAAGAGTCAGTGTTCTCAGCCAAAGCAGCCTCCAAGTCCCTGAAAAGTAACCTAAGCAACCAGGATCATCTTAACCCACACCTCAGAGACAGTGTCTGGGGCAAAGCTAACGGGAAGCTAAGCAGGTACTGCCTCGCCATAGACCTCCAGCATTAGTGGTGTGTGTGCGGGGTGCTGAGGATTGAACCCAGGGCTTTGCACACGCTAGATAAATGCTCTGCCTCTGAGCTGCACATCCAGCCCCCCAGTGAATGACTTTTAAGTCAACTTGGAGCAAGTGAAGCTTGTGGGGGTTATTTAGTGTTTTTTCTGGGTAACAACATCAGCAGCGACTGTAAACTAATTTTGTGACTACAGACTAATGACTATTGTGAACGGCACACACACGCACACACACACACACACAACTCAATACTTCCACAAATGAAATCACAGTACTTTACATAAAAGCTTTAGGGCAAAATAGGTTGCTTATTTTAAGTATTTCCTCAGTAGATTTTGTTTCTGTTTTGGTTTTTTGAGACACTGTGTGGGTATGTAGGCCAAGTGGACTTTGAACTCAATCTTCCTGCCTTTTGGGATTATGCGTACTGGGATTACAGGTGTACACCATGATAGCTTCAGTGTGAATTTTTAATGGGAGATTATTTTATTTCTCCTAAATCTGCTATTACAGATAAGGTATCCTATGGATTTTAGTAGATCAGTCTATTTTTTGTCTCTCCCACAAAAGACTTGATCTCATATAGGAAGTTTTCAGGGGCAACATTCTCTTTTATGAGCATTACTATATTCTTAATAAAGAAGTACTAAATATACTCCAAAATACATGCTAAAATTGGAGCTAGAGCCATTTTAGTTTGAATTTTATAGGAGAATGGCAAAGTTTTCTAAGCATTATGGGATACCATAATTACTAAATGTAAGCACTTAACTACATGAAAAAAATTACAAAGATATTGGATATTCAAAATTGCCTTTTCCTTCAGATTATGAGATAGGTTTATTTATACAGCTGAAACAGGACCCTGTAAGAGTTGTTTAGTCTCGTTGTCAATTCCCTAAAGATTATCAGAAAGGAATAACCCAACTGGATGTTTTGACAGAGCCTGATTTGATTATAAGAGTGATTTTTGTACAGGGTACTATTAAATAATAATCTTCAAGATTATTTATATGACTGAAAACAATACTATTTTATTTTACAGTTATTCAAAGAACTATTCCACAAATTGTGTTAGTCAGTTTCTTGTAGCTGTGACAAAATACCTGAGAAAAGCAACACAGACACAGAAAGATGTATTTGCGCTCACGTTTTCAGTTCATGGTTTGCCAACTCCATGGCTTTGGTGCCAACCTAAGCAAAACATCACACAGAAAGAAGGTCACAGTACCGCAAAGCTGTTCACCTCATGGCAAACAGGAGTCAGAGGGAGAGCAGAGACCGTGTGCTGATGGGATTCCTCTTTCTACTTTGGTTCCATCTAGGACCCCACCCTATTAGACGGTGACACCCACATTTAGTGTGGGTCTTTCCCCCTTAGTTCACTGGCCCATATGCTAGTCATCCTGGAAATACCCGCAGCAACACACCAACACACATCCAGAAGTGTACTTAATAATTTTCTACATGTCTGTTGGTCAAAACAGGTTAACAATCAAGATTATATCACACTGGCATAGAAGTACTTAAAATTTCTCTTCTATTATGTGAAAGCCTAGATAGCTTTGATTTTATAAACTAGTGATACCTATTTGAACCAAAGATACTAATAAAAATTATGTGTAAATAATTGATTCAAATGTTGATTCAAAATGTCTAACATATAAAGGTTCACTAATATGATACAAATGGAAGAATTAAGGAATGGAAAACCTGTAAGATCAATTAAGTGTTTGACATAAAAGGCCCCTTTGGTTTGCTTTAGCTCTCCACTTCTTTCCTTGCTGCCAAATTCCTAACCTCTTTTGATTTATAAGATGCTAATCCTGTTGGATTCCTCAGTTCAAGAAACTTTAATGCTCTGTGTCCTGTGACTTCCGAAAAAGTCCTGAGCAGTTGTCATTGACTTCACTCTTTGCATTATCCTCCCTTTCCCTTTTTGTAGATCTCAGGGTTTCCTGTTCTGCCTGTTGAGGTACCTCAAAGGCAACATTCAGACCTTGGTCTTACTCGAAGTCACAAAAGTGACTGAGGCTTAACTTAGTTGCTGTTGTTTTCTTGTCATTTATTTCTGCCAAAAGGAGCTTGTTTAAAATTATTTTCAAGAATTTTCTTCTCATGTTTTAATCATTTGAACCTGAATCATGTTTTCCTTCAACTATTAAATAAGTTGTTGTTTTCATTTTTTTCTTTTCTTTCTTTTTCTTTCTTTCTTTCTTTCTTTCTTTCTTTCTTTCTTTCTTTCTTTCTTCCTTCCTTCCTTCCTTCCTTCCTTCCTTCCTTCCTTCCTTCCTTCCTTCATCCCTCCCTCCTTCCCTCCCTCCCTCTTCTCCCTGCCCCAGGCTGTCGTAGAACTCCTTTGGTCAAATGTTGCTTCACTCTTCTGATTAGCTGGCCTGCCAGGTGTGCTGTGCCTCACCCTGCTACATTTCCAGTATTTTCTAGCCATGATTACACAGAATTTTAGGAAATGCAAATGAATTTTAAAAATAGTTTTTGGAAATGCAGTATAGAACAAAAGAGAACTAGAGTAAGTCCCATATTTCTATGTGACACACTTTCTTCAGTGTCTATAGAACTTCCACCATAGACACTTGTGACAAAGAAGCTTCTTTTATGTTTGGGGTGATGGTGAAAATGCAAAGGCATGATATCAAGAATGTCTTTTATCACTTGTGTGACCAAGTTTTCAGTAAGTACTTGTGTATTGGTCAGTTCTCTATTACTGGAACACAATATCTAACACCCACAATTTAAAGAACAGGTTTATTTTGGTTCATTGTTTCAAAGGCTTCAGTTCATGGTCCGCTGGCTCCAAGCCAGAAACATCACAGTGGAAGGGTGTGGCAGAGGAAAGCAGCTCACTTCAAGGCATCCAGGAAGCAGAGAGCAGGGAACAGTCCAGCCACTAGATATCGTCCTCAAGGCCACACCCTCACAACATACCCAGACAAACTCTGAAGTGTACTCCGCTAAATTCCTTGGCTTCTCTCAAGCTAATTATAATGACAAGCAAGACTGATCATCACAACTTACAAATAAGATTTTTCCACCCACCTTTGTTATCTGTCCATTGCTGTATAATAAAGTACACCCCAAACTTGACTTACAACAAAATTTATACCTCACAGATTGTGTGGATCAGGAGTGGCTTAGTCAGGTCCTCTGTTTCAGGGTCTCTTATGTAGCTGCAATGCCAGGGGCTACTCCCATCTCAGGTCCCCAGTGGGGAGGATCTGCTTCCAAATTGACTCTTACAGTTGTTGGCAGGATTCAGTTCCTTGTGGGCTGTTGGCAGGAAGCCTTCCTCGATCCTTGGTTTGTGAGCAATATGGCAGCTAGCTCCATCAGAGAGAGTGAGAGGTGAAGAGAGACACCCGTATTTTAACAGATAATTTCTCTCTTTAGCTTCAAGGGTCTACAGATGGAAAAGAACTGAGTTCCCGGAACTGTATTTAAAGAACTGCATCCTGAAGAGACTTTGCCATCCTGATCTTATTTCAGTAATAAGATTCTGGACTTTGAGCTGATGTTGTAATGCAGTGAGACCTTAGGGGATTTGGGAAGGGGGTAAATGTATTTTGAATGTAGTAGGCAGATTTTAGGATAGCTCCCAATGGTCCCATATCCCAGTGGTCTACCCTTTGGGTATAGGTGGGGCCTACTGACCAGCTTCTAATGAACAGAATACAGCAGAAGTGATGGGATGCCATTTCTGATGCTAGATCCCAATACAAAATGATGGACAGACATAGGACAACTGCCATAGACATTCCTATTCACAAAGGAGGGAATGGAGACACAAAGAAGTCACTGAGACCAACCTGAAAACAAGGAGGCAGGAATCCGAGGGGGCGTTTTAGAGGCTGCCCACCACACTGCTCTTCCATTTGATTCTAATAACCAAAGGAGTACAGTTTAAGGAAATTATTTCATGAAGCTTGAAGTATAGCTGTTTTTTCAATATATATGGCATTGCTGTGAGTTTCTATTGCAATTTTTCTTTGGCTCAGGGTAAAAATTACTGTTGATACAAGGCTACTGGAAGAAATTGCTTAAAATTCTATTTCACTTTATCATGACTATAGATTTGATCATTAACTTTTAGATTGTTTAATTTTCCAAAGATTTTCAAAATGTTTTCCTAATGTTTATTATATACCTATTGTAGCTTCATACTTATTCTTCTAACTGTATTCTATACTTTTCTTCAATTTATCAATTTACCATGCATTTAGATAAAATTTAATTACATTCCTGAAACATCAGGGTCTACTTTGAATATGGAAGTTATTCTAGTTGCTTTTTTATGCTCTTGACAGAACTAAAGGGATAACTTCCACATTCTTTCTTTAGGTTGCTTTCTGAAGTCCTGGTAGAACATTCTTATTTTCCATTCTTTCCTATCAGTCTAGAACACAGGTTCTCAACCAAGCATTGTTTTGCCCCCAGAAAATATCAGGTAATAGTTGGAGATATTTTTGATTTATAATTTGGGTGTTCTACTGGCATTTAGTAGGTGGAGGCCAGGGTCACTACTAAATGTCCTAAAATAAACAGAACAACCCCTACAGAATAATGAATTACTTACTTGAGAATATTGATAGAGCCAAGGCTGAGAAACTCCAGTCTGAAAACAAATCACTCCTCCCAACTTAAATATGATGACATTAGAATGTTATTTCAGTACTAGTTATTATATAAATTGATTTTTCCCCTAATCACACATTTCCTCATAATAACAACAATGTGGAACTGATTAAAAACTAACAGTTTCAGGCAAACTAATTTGTACATCAGTTATGAGACCATTGACTAATATAGTCTGAGATAAAGGGCACTGAAAAAGTGAGATTTCACTAACCATATAGCTGGGGCACTTCTCTGGATTGAGCAACATGCACTGGAATGCTCTGGGAAACTTTGGAATCTAATTTTATACTTTTAACTCATGTAACTGGTATTAATCAGAAAGTGCCTATAGTAAGTTTATCTGAACTAGAGCATGGATTAGGAAATTTTTTAAATTTCTGTATCTTCTTAGAATGATGTTAAAATAATAACAAAATTGATTTATCAGTTTTTATCTTCAATGACATAGGCAAGATCTAAAACCAAATTGGCTGTCTCCACAGCCACCTGTAGGCCACTGAGCTTAGCAGTCAAACAGTCCACAATCAGGCTGGGGGCAGACTGTTGTCTGAGTTCCACAGCTTTATGTGGAAGGTGGGTCTGGGGTGCAAAAGGACGACGTGTGCTTCTTAAGAAAGACCAGCTAATTTGTTCCTGGCTGCTGTACACTCCACAGCCACATCGTGAAAGCAAATCTGGCCAGTTAATGACAGAGGGGGAACCTGCCTGAACTGACCAAAAGTGTCCATACTTCATGTCAGTCAGAATTTCACCTCCATCATGTTCCAAAGACCCAGTGAGAGATTCTAGGGCACTGCAAAATGCTTCAGAAATTAACTGGAGTTCTGTTTGAGTACATCCATCATCTTGGAGAATACTTCCTGGGTCCTTATGAATCTAAAGAGTAATAAAACCATTGAAAACATATAGTGGGCAATCAACACAAAAATGTTTCAGAAGACTAAGATATCTGATCAAACCTTATTTGGACAGTTCCTATCCACCTGGATTTACTTTGGGGTTGGTGACAATAGTAATGTGCTTGTATGGGTCAGCTGTCTGGGCTGCGAGCTCTGGACCGGGTTGCTTATAATAAAACTGTGTGCTCTGGCCCTGCTACCAGAATGACTGAAGCAGAGGAAACTTGACCTCCGTGTTTGCCAAGGGACTTCCTGGTGGTGCCTCCTCATCACACAAGACAAGGTGTGGTGCCTGGATCACATACCCGGGTACCTGAACGCTGATGCTCCAAATGGAGTACCTGTTAATTACATCAGCAAAATACTTTAGGTTTGTTTAAAGTGAAAATGCACATATTATTATGAAGACACTGTTTGTGGACATGTAAAAGTCCACATCCATAGTTTTCAAATGTAGAGTCTTCTAATGAAAGGGTGATACGACTTTAAACTGCTTTTTGGTTCAGCATTCTACGAAGTTTAGTCTAGAAATTTCTTAATAAAGAGAAAAATGAATATATCAGCAAACAAATCACTGAATAATGGTTAAAGAAATCCATATCCTAACTACTTAAAAACAGTAATTATTTCTTTTTGTGTAGCCAGGTTTGAACTGGATGAGATCATCTATACTGCATATCTGCCCCGTACTCTTAATGCTGTCTTGCTTCTTCAAAATCTACTTAAGATACCACTTTCCTTCAAAGCATTTTCTCTAGTTTACTCAGTTCCACTTGGAGATTACATTATTGTCCATTCGGCCTCATTAGATTGGCATGGATTTTGTTTTTCACAATGTATATTTTGGTAACTTCTCTTGAATGTGTGCTATCTTCAAACAGATTTCAGTTATCTGGGGAATCTGGGAGGGGCCCGTCTGTAAAATGTTTCTTCTCTCTCTAGTCCCAGGCACCGCCTGAAGCTCTCCAGAGCCTCTCACTAACTCTCTGGTCTATGCAAGAAGCACATGGTGAAAATTTAGAAAACATGGGTGCCTTTTTGTGTCCATTTTCAAATAAAGTAAGCTAAGACTTATATGAAATAATTTATCAACTGTAATGCTCTAAACCTGCCAACTGTCAGGAAATGGTGTTTCCTGGACTAATAAAAAAATTCTGTCTAGTAGAATTAATATGTACCATACACAATAGCAATTTAAAATTGCAATTAAATCCAATACTTGGAATGTTGTAATAAATGACATTTTTCCTTGACACTCCAGAAAGGACTGAAGTATTTTGTAGAACCTTGGCCCTTTTGTTTGGAACATCAATTACGACTGAATTTCAGGAGCTGAGATTTCTGGGAACTCTCAATAAGAGCTCTCAATGCTAGATTTAACAAGCAGTGTATGCAGCCAATACTCAAAGAATGGCACCATTTACTAAAAATTAGATTTGTAATAACTGTTGCAATGAAGACCTTACTTTGTATTTATAAGTGTTACTTTCCTCAAGTGTTTTCAAGTACAACATCTGAGTTAGATTATTGAACAATTAAGCATTAAATGTGCTAGGGTATTACAACTTGGTTTATTATCTCGTAACAGAATGTGCTGAGAACTGAGGTCCTCTGCAGAGGACTCTCCAACTCACCTTGTGTCTGATATATGCAGCCAAATGAGTTTCAGTACAGCCACCTCCCAGCAAAACCCATGGGTCCTTGAGGGTCAACTGCAAGACGTGCAGGGCCGTTTGACACGTGCGCTGAGAAAGAAGCACATCAGAACGGGGCATTCATGTCAGGTACGGTGGAAGTATCGCCACGCTCTCAAAGCAGCATAGCTATGGACTCAAAGAGCCTAATTTTAACTGACAAAAACAAAATCTGTTTTGTGAAGTTTGTAATATGATTAATACATTTTGGAATAAAAAAGATTAGAGATTAAAGATACTTTAGACATCTGTTTTCATGGAATCTGATTAATATTTTCTTTCACATACACGTAGCTCTTCAAATTACAATTCACAAATGTATGGCCAACATGATTTGTTAATACTTATAAAAATATTTCAATCTAAATATAGTGGTTGTATAAAAGCAATACAATTTCAAATTTTTGGAAATAATACAGCTAAAATCCAGCAACAGTAACAGAAAACACACAGATCTTTGACTCAGCAAGTATACATCCTTGTGCAGATGTGAATCTTTAACTCGTCATCAGTATCACAGATTACCACTTCCCTTATATAAAATGTGCATGTGTTATTGCTGGCACAGAACAACTGTACTAAGGTGGATGATGGGTGTTGACTGGGGAACTCATTTTCTAAGTGAGTTATTCATATGCAGTAGCATTTAAAAAGTATACAATTCAAATTAATTTCTTATGGGAAGTTGACATTAAGGAACTTACAGGCTTCTGTGAATACAGGAATAATACACAGCAACACATGCAAATCTACGATATGTCACGAATTAGTTGTGGGTTTGCTTCTCAAACTCTCCTTTTTTGGTGTGGCGAGTCAACCCAGGACCTTCTGCAGGGTGAGCGCAGGCTCTAAAACTGAACTGTGACCCCAGCTGTGCTTAGATTTTAAAACTGTATGACAGTAAAAGACACACTGCCATTAATCCCCGAGAATACTTCTCTTTGCTTCGAACACACCTCTCTGATTGTTCCTGCTACTTTCCGCAGCAGTTTTGGAAGTCCTCTCTTTTGTCTTCACAAAGTGTGACACAAGTATAGCAAATGCTGCTGCCAAGTGCCATCCAACAGAAAGGCAGGTTTCAAAATCATTACCATGTCCTCATCCACTGGCTCTGGCACTGTGCACTTTACGGCTCTTCCTCAAAGTCAGAACGACCACGAAAAGTAAACATTTTGAACTGATTCGGGACATTGAGGCAGCCATGACAGCACAACTAGACATCCAGGGAAGAGGACACTCAGACAGTGACAAGAACAAGGGGACAGGTGTGTCTGAAGTGTGAGGGAGTGTTTTGAGCAGGTAAGCGACAATGTGCTTTTTACTATAATAACTTGGTAAAGATTTAAACATTATTTTTCAGTGACACTGCACACACAGCGCTTCAGCCCCAGACACGGAACTCCACGCCCCTTCCTTACCTTTAGCTCGTCCCAGGCAGTCTCATTTCTGTGGCAGAGAAGCAAGCTGCAGACAGTCGCTTCATGAGGAACAAGATGAAAAAAAGGTTTGCGGCCAAATTTGGCAGAGCACCAATCTTTGACGCTTCCATAACTCCTAGGAGATACCGAGCCTAGGGAACCAATAGGCTGCGTTCCTATTTTTGTGAAGCACAGGAAACATAAAATGTAAAAGCAAAGGTGGAGCAGGCATACATGCAGAATTAACCACTCACCAGTTCAATTATTTAAATACAGGATGACTAAAAATTGCATTTTTTTTGTTAATTTTTATGAGAGGAGGAAATATAAAAACAATTTGGGGCTGAGGATTTAGCTCAGTGGTTAGAGTGCTTGCCTTGCAAGCAAAAGGCCCCAAGTTCAATCCCTAGCACACACAAAAAAAAGAAAAACAACTATTTTATCAAATTTATTTGATACAAGAATCAACTGGTTGAAATGACCCCTGCCCAAGCTACGCTTAGGATAGACAGTATGTAAACAAAAGTGTTGCCCGAGTGACAGGCTAAACTGTTAAGTAGTTAATATTACTCCTAGGTAATATATAAGTTCCACAAAAGCTTATTTAAAATATGAAATGTATGATAAATAAATTCAGCTGGGCATGGTGGCACACTCCCTTAAGGCCAGCACTCTGGGAGGCTGAGGTAGGAGGATCTCAAGTTCCAGCCCAGTCTGGTTAGCTTAGTGCCTTACCACACTGTCTCAAAATAAAAAAATACAATCAAAATTGAAATATGGCTGGGGGGGTGTGGTTCAGTGTGAAGGCTTAGAGTTCAATCCCCCACAGCAAAAGCAAGTAAATATAAAATGAGAAGGCATCTTCTTAAATCTCTGAAATTAGTATTCTGCTACCAAAATGAAATACAAATACAATGATACACAAATACACATGATATAAAAATACAAGTAGAGGTTCTTTTGGCTCTTTTGTTTAAAGAACTCTTTAAACATATACTAGAAGCTGTTTTGTACTCTTTCCAGAAAAAGGCACACAAAATTTTGCATACATTTTTAGGAAGTCCAGGAACCGTGAATTCCCTGAAGACCCCAAGCTAAAACCTCATTATTCTGGGATAAAGGGGATAAAGGGGATAAAAAGGATGAGGGGAAAGGCTCCGTTTTTTCAAGACATTACGACTTCAATTTAAAACGAATGAAACTGCCCAAACAGACCCTTTGGGGTTCTATTTTAGAAACACATAGAATTATTATTTTTGCCTAACAACTGTTTCTGTGTCAATAGCTAATTAAATTACACAAAAACAAAGTACGTGGCATACTTATTTCACTTTTTTTGTTCTTTGGTCTAGTAAATGTTTTCTTCTCTCACCCTGCATAGGTGAAATGGTAAGATTTTACACATCACAAATTAGTAAAAATAAATTAGATGGCCTTAATTTTTGCAAAAATCTGTTAAGTGTGGTGAAAGATATATTAAAAAGCCTACACCGAACTTCTAAAAGAAATAATACTGGAGTCTGAATATTAAAACTGTAACCTGGAGCAATTCATCCCGCTGGTACCAGCTTCCTTTCCTTTTAAACTGATGGGGTTAAGTACACACTGAGTTAAATAACAGCTGTGGGCTGGTTAGGAACACAGTTCCCCCTTATAGTACTGTTTCTATGGGGAAATGTTCTGTACTTTGAAAACATTAAATATTCTGGAATACCCAATATTTATAGGCTGAAAAGTGCCAGATTTATGAAAAGCTAGTAGATATTTAGGAATGTGACCCTCACTTGAATTAGTATTGAGTTTCTAAGAAATTACTTGTATTTTTCACAATTTTCACTTTGATGTTTATGTGTCTTAAAAAGGGCAGTAATGGAGCAGTATTATGCATTCAACATGTCATCCATACTACTAATCTTTGATGATTTAAGACTATATTAACAATGGTTTAGTATCTTCAAAGTTGCCATCAGTGCAGAACTAAATGTTCACCTCTCTGATAGGTTGTTGATGAACTTGAAGGGATACTGAGAAGTGGCTTGAATCAAAAACTTTTCTTTGCCTCTAAAGGGTGTGTATGAACCTTACATGTGACTTTGAGTTTGTGAAATATGGTGAATTTCTTGCCTACTGTCATTCTTTAGGTTACTAAATATATTGTCCATTTCAGCGAACATTTTAGACACTCTATGTTCCACACCTGTTACAGGAGCTGAAAATGAAAGGTAACTTGGTTCTCAAGGAGCTCCATTAATATTTTTGATATTTAAACATACCCTCTTCCCCCCATTAGGAACAACCATTGGGTAGAAGTACACAGTATCACTGGTGTTAGGGTAAAAGTGAAGGAAAGGTGGTATTCTAGCTACAAAATTATCTTTGGAATATAACATGATTTAGAAGCCTTTTAAATTCGAGTCGAATAGCTCTGAGTGTGAGACACTATGAAGATGTTAAGCTTCTCAATTACCTGCAAAGTATTTTGGGGTTTGATTATAACAAGACTAGCACATTTCAGGGCTGAAAATAGAAAGTGGCCATAATCATTTCATTTTTAGTAAGTGAACAATGGAGGATCTTTTTTAGAAACAACCTTAGCTGTCAGAAATGATACACATGCTGCGATGTTGGCAGCTTTTAAAATTACTTAAGATTTTAACAGTGACACAGACCAAGAATCTCAGTTCCAAAAGGGTGTGACTTATGAACTCAAGGGGCAAAAGCTAAGAGTGCTTTTTACCTGTCACTTTGCTGAGGGGCTCCATCAGCGTCACTCCCACTCTGTCTATGGCAATAACATGATGTGAACTAAGGAACTGTTTCAGAGATGGGTGTATAACTTTTTGGCATAGGACAAGATCCACTTGGTCCCTAACTAGTTGCGCTCCTAGGTTAATCAGCTGGTCCAGGACTGCATTTTCAAGAGACACCTCACAACTGACCACCACGCTTCCTTCTCCAGGGTCAGAGAAGTCTCCAGATAAAGATGTAGAAAAGAGCGCCACCTTGAGGGCACTCGATTTTCGGACCGGTAGCAGCCTCATGAATTGGACTTCTGACATTTCAATGAGTACTCCAGGTAACACAGTAGAATCTGTAACTCTCTGACCTTGTAAAGGTACTATTATACTCTTGCCCAAAATGATAGGGTCTTCCATGTTTTCTGGAATTGTAAGCAAGAAAGCTCTGAGGATCAAAGCACTGATATGATCTACTTCCTTCCTGGTGAGCATACAGGCAGGTTTACTTGTTAAAACACTGCGCACCAAACACAGGAGGGTCTGGGTACGACCAAAGTCGACCGGGATGCGGCAACCACAGGCCTCAGACCTGAGGTAATTGGTGCAGATACTCAAGAGATGTTTATTAAGTTTAATGGTGGTGGTGGCTGTCAAATCTGTTTTCTGAACATTTTCAATTAGGTTGCAGCAAAGAATGGCTGTGAACAAGCCACAGTCGCTGAAGCAGGACACGTGGTTCTGCACGGACGCTGTCAGGAGCTTTAATACGGGATGAGTGACCGAGAGGCTGCTCAGCAGCGCCGCGGACTGGGAGGTGGTGCGCACAGAGCCCCCCACACCATTGTGCAGCTGCTTCAGCCGCCCGCAAGGGCCATAGCAAGACGTCAGGAGGCCTTTCAAGGTGGAAAGTGTGGCCCTGACTTTCTCGGTTGTCAGTGGTTCACTGTGACACAGTGATGGCTTCTTAGCTTCTAAAAGGGACATCACGCTTCAGGTGTGACTTGTGAGGCCAGCTTTTATTTTGCTAGCCATACTTTCTACTCATTGCCACGTGCTTTAATATTTTAAAAAATATTCTTCAGGAATGAAGGTCTGAACACAGTGTTGTGGCTATAAAATTATACAGTTCAGTGTTTATGAAGCCATGCAGCACATAAAGACTTAATAGCATATTAGTGATTCCAAGTATTTATTTTACTTCATTCTTTAATACTCTTTTGTTTGCCTCCCGCCTGAGACTTCACAGACCGTTCTGCGGCCCTCTGAATGACATATGTTCCCAAGTGGACACCTATGAAAGCCACCCCAGCCACAAGAAGCCAGTTCTTTCTAATCCAACTGGTTTTCATTTCTTAATGTCAAGCTCAGATTCAAAGCTGCTTCTTTCTGGAAGAAATAAAAATAAAACATTTTAGAGGAATAATTCCAAACCAGTTTGTGGACTGCAGTTTAATATTTACTTTCACGTTCTCCATTTTTACAAAAAGGAACTCCAACTATCACAAGTCTCAGGAAAATGAGAAAGGTAAATCAAGTTAGACTTAACATTCCTTTATTCTTCTATGAATCCCCCAATATAGAAAAAGTGCTTCTGTTTCCATGATTTTTGAATGCACGATACAGCTAGAAAGCTTATGTACAGTTGTTAGAATATGGCACGCTTTTGGAAGTGGAACACTACATTATATACTAAGAATCTGATCTCTGAGGCTTAAAGAAACAGTACCAAATGTTTTTATTCTTTTACAGTAAGATTTAATGTCATGCTTTTATCTGTAACTTTGCTTTGCTTTGAAATTAGGTTTCAACAGAAGTGCATTTACATCAAGTCTTACTTGTAATTATGAAAAGCTGTTAGTATTCCTGTCGAAATTCACCATTGTACAGTCTACATTTAGCTGAATAAGTCTGCATAACACATTGTAACAATACACAAACTATGTTCTAAATACTTGGCTAAAGTCAGAGATAACTTTCTTTCATTTTAGTCTACCATCAACAATTTTCAGTTTTCAAAGGGCTAACCAACTAATCCCCCCAAAAATGTTGGTTAATGACAATACACACAAAAACCAAGGAATGTACTAGATGACAAAGAAAAAAGTAGAATCTGATTTGCAATTCAATACCAAAAGAGTCTAAATATTGTAAAATATATACACCGCATGTTCAAGCAGAAATAAAATAGTTGCCTTAAAAAGGCAGTAAAAATTGTGCCTAGAGACATAAAATTCCAACACCTGAATATGTAAAAAGAATAAACATTTCATGTTATTGAGCTTATTTGTTGAAGCCTGGTGTGCTGATGATGAAGGCTTAGCCGATTATTATTAAATTATTTTCAGGAATATGCTAACTATACCAGCTACTGAGAAAGTACTGGGCATTAATAAAAGTAATCTAACTAGTTCTCAGGCTAACATACTTCTTAAAGTAGACTGTAGGACAGTGTGGTGGTGCAGATCAAGATGGTGATTTAAAGATGCGCAACAAAGAGTGAAAAGAAGAGGAAATGTCATGCAAAGCATGATTTTGGTTATTGCTCCAAATTTAGTTAAAAGTCTATCACCATGGTAACTGGGCTCAACCAAAGTGAAGGCAACATGGCCAGCTCTGCACCACCCCCCGCCCCCGCAACGATGATAAAGCTACAGGAACCTCTGGTTACAGCACGAGGAGGGGAAAACAACGAAGGCAACAACAACAAGCAAACACACGAAAACCATCTGTTTATCTTACGCCAGAAACAGCCGAGATGCTTAAGTATTATTTTGATGGTTACTTCAGATTCGATAAAATCTGAGAAACACAATTACATGAAACTGTAGCAAAGTGACTTCCACACGGTCATTTTTATGTTAGATTTTATACATACAATTCACAACAGAGACTACAATTAATAAAATGATTTTTCTAGTTTTTCTTGGTTATAACCATTAAAACTCCTGTATAAATACAAATTTTACAAATAGAATAAGGTTACTGCTTTTAAGTTGTTAGGTTTCTAATATTTTACTATCTGACTTTTTATATTAAATAATCTACTATTTTAAAGAATATTTTTCTCTTTCTCCTTACGAACATTTAAAAATAAAATCTTAATTTAAAACAATCTACTAGTAATTATATCACAGTTTTACCACAAGTCAAAATCTGACTTTCCTCTTTTAAATGAGGAAAATCTGTTTGAGTCTTCCTTCTGTAAAGAGCATAAAGTGACCTACTTTTTACCAAAATTTAGAGTACAGTACTTATATTTACCTCAAGATCAGAAGGCTTATTAGAACAGAATGCGCTCTATAATTACACGGCCACAGTTCTTTACCTGGAACCTTGGGGCCAGGTGAGTTTTGATACGTCAGAATTTCTTGGACTTTATATAGTATCTAACATTCACAATCAAAATAAATTAGTATATAATCAGTTATATAGTAAGACACTCATAATCAAATACATTTCAGCAGTTCAACTGAATTTTCATATTAAGGGGAGTAAGTACTTCAAATTGCCTCATATCACTTAAGATCAAGTTTTGCTGCCAAAGGCATTATAAAAAACATTTTGGGTTTTAGAACTTCTTGGATTTTGGAATTATGGATGAGGGACTGTAGACCTGAATTATATAGCTATATCTCCTTTATTTCACTGAAGTATTTCTTGAAAGTAACAAATTATTCTGAAGCTAAAATACTAGACGCTAACAGATGAATACAACTAGTTTTATTTGTCTCAGAAAAAATGAAGAAAGTTGGTCATAGTAAAAAGAGCAGGTAACTTGTCAGTTTAGGCTTTTTCTTGCCAGAGCACCACAAAATCAAGTTTTCCGTCTTTGGAACATACCTGAGAGCTGACCAGATTAAATGGAACTTACCTGAAGACTGCAAGCCAGCTACTTCCCTTGGACGTGGCTCTTTGGTGGACTGGTAAGAGCTGGACTATCTCGGTCAGGAACGTTGTCCTTAGTAGGTATTTGGAACACAGGGCTGCTTTTGATTTTGTGCCACCCCAAGTGTATGAGCCCAACTAAAGGCACCATAACAGCCAGAACTTTGTAGTTTCTCCAGAAGTTCTGGAAGCTCATAGTCCTTTAGCATCAGCGTACCTAAGATTACAGCTAAAGGAGAAAAGAAAAGTATAAACTCTGTCAAATTATTTTTATAAACCACTGTAAGTAATACACTGTACTCCAATAAAAACTGACAAATACTTTACAGTGTTAATAACAGGAAATATTTTGTAGACACTATGGGATAGCAGGGCCTCAGACTGGGGAAACTTAGAAAGCAATACTTCACTTTTAGTCAACTATTGTAAAGGGACACGATTACTTACAGGGAAAGCCACAGAAAACCTTTGGAAATACTCACGCATTCTTTATATTTGTTATTAACCTCTCTCTTTCCTCCTCCCTTCTCTCCCTTACCTTCCTCCTCCTTCGTCCCTCCCTCCTTTCCATGCTAGGGATGGAACCCACGGCTAACGTTCTACTGTGCTACGCAGCTCTTACTTTTTAGTAAATAAAAGAATCTTTTTTCCAGTACAGGGGATGGAACACAGGATTTTCACACAGAGCTATATCCACAACCCATTTTGTATTTTTTATTTTGAGATAGCATCTCAGTAAGTCACTAAGTTGCCCAGGCTGGGATCAAACTTGGCATCCTCCTGCCTCAGATTCCCAGAGTGCTAGGATTACAGCTGTATGCCACCATGCCAAACTTTCACTTTTTTAATTATATTTTGTTACAATTTTTACAGAAGAATCAAATGGTGATCCTCAGGCACGCAATGAGAATTTATTTTTCCTGTTATGACAAGATGTAAATGATGGTGTTTTAACAGAGACTGGAATACTCCGTTGGAAGTATAGATTCCAAATGTAGCAAAAGACTCTGGCTTGGGAGCTATGAATCAGAACAAGTCAGTGGTATTTCCATATTTATTGTTGAACTACTGCATTTTAGTTTTTATCCTGAATCAGTAGCAAGCTACCCCACAAGAGGTTACTGTCAACCTAGGTTACATGAAGATACTGGGGCCAGCTGGCGCTGGGAGAGTTGGTGCTGAATACAGATTTTTTTTGTTTGTTCGTTTCCTGCCTTTCCTTTGACAAACACATGGCATGAAGTCCAGGAAACCTGTGTTCTGAGGACCCACGGGGTTTGGAAACTCAAGTCTAGAAAAATTTTAAATCATCCTTACGCTTTTACATTTAAGGGACAGTTTTTGGTGATAAACTTACAGATTGTGATGACTGATATTCCATCATCTATGAACATGATAAAGATTTCTTTCAGCTGTACCTGTATGCTTTAGTATCATGAAATACCTTTAAATTACTTTGTATAAATGCAATTAAAAAGCTGTCTGAACAGAATTTCTACCTACACATTAACGTTTAAATCAGTATTAAAACGCAGCATTAGTGAGCTAAATAGTCTGAATTGTCTAGAGTTTCTGGGTGTATTACAAATTTTAAAAAAGGTTGCAAAATTATGCTTACATATATTATTCCCAGCATTAGAAACCATTTCTCCTTAGGTCTAAATTCACAAATTAAAAGCACTTTGCTGCTAAACTTAAACTACTACATGGAGAAAACACGACCCACTTTGTAACTGAAAGAATCTTACAGCGTTTCCTGGTATCCTATGCATCTTGTGCAACATTTAGAGACCCTGCTTTTTATTGATATGCTTACGTTCTGTTTTCAGAGGAAATCAATCATAAATAACTGCATCATAATTAAATTTCATTGTGAAGCCAACTATTCAAGTACCTTCACAGCAGCTGGGATTTGAGGGTACAATGTCACAAGGTGGGGACTCTCTGCTGCCTGGATGCCATGAGGTAAGGAATGTCCCCTGCCATGTCATCCCACCATGATGTACTGCCTTGCCACAGGCCCAAAAGCAACAGGTCAACCACGGCCTGAAACCTCCAAATTGTGAGCCAAAATAAACCCTTCCTCCCTACAAATTGGTTTTTTGCTGGTGTTTTGTCACAGCAATGGAAAGTTGCCCAATATAGATCCTGTCATTTATATCAAAACAAATTAAACCATAACCTGTAATAGCAAATCTGGGGAAGTGTTGCACTGAGTCTGCATGTAGATCACAGCATGTAACTCAGTATACTCTTGAGTCTTTTTTGAGAGGAGTGATAATGGGGTCTCAGAATAGGATCGAATTAACTCCCTACATTCAATGAATTTTTCTAGATAATGTTTAAAGACAAGAGAGGTGCTCTGTTTTACATGTAACAACCTATTCTCTCCATCAAGATAACTTAAGGATCTATGCATCTTTTTCTAGACTTAGGTATAGTTAAACCTGGAAATTAGTATTTATTTTGGCTGAAAACTCATTATCTGCCAAATGCCACTGAGGCCCCATATAGTGCCTCCTGGTTAGTAAGTAAGTAATATGGACTGATTTAAGAATGTTTTAATGTCTATTGAACATCTACATGTTCCTGCTTCCTCGAATTCTCCATATCTCATATATTGATGTGACTGATGGAGGTCAGAGAGCAGGTAACTATTTTCTAACAGGTTATTCTGTGGTCCTCTGAGGGGTCTGGAAAAATGTTTAGGATCAGGATGATAGGTACTCTTTGAGTCTTCCCATTTAACCCACATAAAAACATTATCACACTGCATACATAAGAGCCCATCTCTATGCAGCAGCTGAAGCTTGCATTCTTAAAATGACCTCGGCCTTGACTCTAACCTACTTTGTTTCTCTCATGTAAGAGTGTTCCAGCTATACAGTCTACTGCCCACATAACCAATGGTCCAGTGACAGACACATTAGATTTTACTTAGTAAGGCTCCTTGCTAGTTTTTAGAGGACAACATAAGTTTTCAGATTTCGTATTTGATATGATAGATAGGTAATATGCTATTTATTTTGTTCATATGCTCCTGTGGAGCTTTCTAAATCAATGCTATACAATCAAACACATTTGGGAGATAAAATTTTAACACTTCTCAATTTTTTGTGGGTTTTTTAAAAAATGAAAATTAGCATTACTACCCTTTCCTAATAATATAGGCTTACTTTTTAAAGCTAGTAAATACAGAAAAGTATAATGAAATAAATCTAAAGTCTTTGTAAATTTAACAAAAATGTGATCATAATTTATACTGTTTGTAATATATCTTCATATAATTCATTATTATGATTTTTATTTGTGGTACAACATTTGATTATATGAAGATATTCTCATTTGACCAATCCCCTGAAGAGTAAAGACCTGAGGTGGGTCCCCCCACCCTGCAATGCTTTACGGCTAAACATACCACATTCTTGTACATACTCTAGAGTCCCCAGTCATAGACTACTTTCTGCATCCCATGATAATTCAAATTAAAAGATTTCTTAAGACTTAACTCATGTTCAAAATGAATTTGACGAAAAGGCTTTTTAAAACCTTGACTTTTACAAATACAAAAGTTCATCATGCTGAGCATTAGCGAGAACAGAAGATGCAATTTGGGAAACAGAAACATACTAAATTCAATTTATCTAATGATGGTCCTTCCCTCAAAACACTTGCCAAGTCTTTTTAAATGACATGTATGGACACCAGAAATTCCCAAGTCTGAAACAAGTTTCTTAAAAATGTGATCACAACCAGCAAATTTAACAAGCAGTAAGTGGGTAGTCCCTAAAATACAGTAAGTTAGTGCCTTTTGTTTGTTCATGGAACAGGATATGAAGGCAGCCATGAAAAGACCCACATGAAAGAAGACTACCAGAAATCCTTCAGAAATTGGAAAGAATGATAAGTGTGCCTGAAGTGAGGGGGAGTATTTTGAGGGGGGAAATAATGGTGATGTGTCTTTTACACTAATTTTTCTTTTATTTATATACTCACTGTATTTTTCATCAATGCTGTGTCATTCAATTATGAAGAGTACATTAGCCCAGCTCTTGTGATTACGATGTTTGATAAAAGTTTACTGGAATGACTTTTTTTGAGACAGGGCCTTACTATGTAGTTCAGGCTGTCCTTGAACTCACGATGTAGCCCAGGCTGGCCTCGAACCCATGGCAGTCCTCCTGCCTCAGTCTCCCAATTGCTGGGATTACAGGTGTGCACTACCACTCCTGTGTTTACTAAAATTTTATAATGCATTTTCTTTTACAATGACAATGTTGGCTTTAGGTTTTTGTTGACTCCCTCATTCCTGAGTTCTAATCATCCATGTTATAAATAGTTCGTTTTAGCTTTGATTTTTAATACAGACATTGCTCATTTAATGACCAAGCAATGGTCATGTGACTAGGCAGGTAAGTGAATTAGTCACTAAATGAGGAATTGTATATAGTATGTACATTACAATACTTAGAACAAAGAAACGGTCAAAGCAAACTCCAACTTGATGACTTTGCTTTTATTTACATAACTCTTACATACAATAGTGTAGTATATAACATAAACTACACTTTATGTGTTGTACAGTACAATCAGTAAAAATTACAGTACTGTGTAAATGAGGTTTACTATATTAAAAAAACTTTGAGGGTCTATAAACAAGATGTACAGAACTGTACAGAAGAAAGATGAGTACGATCACTAACCAGGTAGGTCATTAAATGGGGAGTTATCTGTACAGTAGTTCATATTTTGGCATTTTTGTGTACATATTAGAAAGTAACGCAAAAAAGCCAGAAAAAGGGACTTTAGAAGTTTTCACCACAATGAAATGATAAATGTTTGAGAAGATAAACTTAGCCTGATTTAAACATGATGTAACATATACACATACCAAAACATTATGTGGCACTCCATGAGTATGTAGTTTTTATGTATCAGTATAAAAAAAGAATTCATACTGTCTTCATAGTACACAACTGAGCAGCATGGCAAAGAACAGTTTTTTTTTTTTCCCTTTTCTATAGGTGTCAGCTAAAATAACATCAGATTGGACAGACTCTTCCAGTTTTGTAAAAATCCTGTCCACGTACTCTTGATGCAACAATGGATCACTCCACAGCTTCCTTTCTACAAAAGCCTACCACTGTCCCCACCCCACCCTTCAAGGTCAGCTTGAGCTACATCCAGTAGCCAGGTCAGGGACGGATCTACAGTCACAGAACACAGTGAAGGTGCAGACAGACACACAGAAGTGTTTAATGGTTTCTGCTATTCTCCTTCATCTTTACTGTGAACTCAGTGTATTTATAACTAAAAATAAATCTTATACTGAAAGAATCACAAATTTTATGAAGTGATTTGATTGATTAGTGACTACTGAGAAGTGACAATCAGCTTACTGGCAGGCTGTGCTTACCAGAAAGGCTGTGATTTTTTTATAAAGTGTGTTAGAACTTTTCCATCCCTTTTCACTGATTTTACAACCCGGCTGCCATTTCACGTTGGCACTGGTTGGGGAGAAGGGAATGGGTAGCATGCAGATAGACTGTTCCAGATTAAATGTCCAGTTGACTGGGACCTTAGTTTTACAGAATGATTTTATGTGCTCTTGATCTACTCTGAAATTCTAAAGGATGAATTTCTATCCCTGATTTCTTGGGAGTTTTACTCTCCACCTTCATTTCTGCAGATAACCTGCTGGCCAGAGGACACTGTGGCTATGAGGTATTAACACCCTCAATTTCCTGTTCCCATTTGTAAAAACACAGATTTCCATCTCAGTGCTTCATCTTAAACACCCCTCCCGAGCCTAAGGTGAGGACCGGGTGCTCCTGTTACCCCCACTCTCCAGTGTTTTCAGGGTCCCAATGCCAGTACGCCCTCTTCTACTGTCCAACCTCCCGCTCTGAAGTCTTCCTCCTCTGCATAACCAAGACCATTTTTCTCTACTGAAAAGAGCCAAAAGCAAACTCCCTAAAGCAACCCCCTTTTACCAGCCTCCTTGCATGTAATATACTGTCTCATTTGATTCATATAACGCACATTTTTCAAGAGTCAATTCTCATTCCATCTTCAAACCCAAATAATGTGCTTTCATTCTATTCTCCATGAAAACTGCTCTGACTATAAAGATCACGGTTTTAGTTAGTTCTCCATAACTGTAACAAAATACCTGTGATAAATGATTTATTTTGGCTCACGGTTTCAGCTGACGGTTGTCTGTCCCCATCGATCTGGGTCTATTGCAGCAGTTCACCAAGCAGCAGCATGTGGTGGAAGTCTGGTTCACCTCATGGAGGACAGGAAGTGGAAGAGATTAAGAGGAAGGGGCTTGGGTCCCAGTATCCTCTTCACAGCCAAACCCCCATGAACCTGTTTCCTTCTACTAGGCTCCATTTCCTAAACATACCCTCACCCCCAAACATCTGACCAAGTGACAAGTCTGGTGACCAAGTCTTTGTGGGCTACTTCAGCTCCAAACTGCGACACTCTCTGACCCATCCTCTCATTTGACCTCTTTGAATCATTCCAATATACTTTTGAAATGTGTTCCTTCTCAGACTCCTTTAATGATGCCTTGGTTTCTGCCCACCTGTTCATTCTTCTCCATGACTTCTCTTTGGTTGACTGCATGGTCTCATACACACCCTAAATTTCTAAAGCATCTACTGATGGCTCTTGTATCTTTATCTCCTATTCAGATCCATATATCCACACAAATGCTACTGTTAATCTTTAACATAATTGTCCTCACAGTCTAAAACCACCATACAGAAAAACCAACCCTCCTTGCTTCCCAAACTTGTGTTCCACCTGGATTTCCTATTCTGATTAATAAATAAAACCTGGCTATGTGGATTCAGCCCTTTTCCTCACTCCTTTTTAAGTCAGTCACCACATCCTGACATCTGACGTGACCTTTGCACTTGGCCATAGACCTGACCTTCATGACTCTCAGATGACATTCTTGCTTAGACCGTCAGTGCTTTTCAAAGTGTGGTCTCCTCAACAACAGTGTAAACCATCACCTGGGAAAGTAACTGAAATCCAGGTTCTCAGGCTGCCCCCAACCTACTGAATGAGCAACTCTACAGTGGTATCTGGTGATCTGTGTTTTAATAAATTACCTAGGTAATTCTGAACCTGAGGTTTGAGAACCACTGTTCCAGTCTACTCCCACTAATTTGTTCTCTACATTCCTAAAATAGCCATCTTGCAAAACAAACACATTTGGTTGTGTTTCTGCTTTGCTCGGAAGCCTTTGGTGACATTTCTGACTAGGAGGCAAAAATCCCACTTTCTTAGTACAGCATAAAAAGCTCATCAAAATCTAGTTTTTGCCAGTTTTCAGAAAGTAAAGTATAGCAAATCATTTTGGCAAGAACAGACTGCCACATGGTGATTAAGGGAACAAATCCTACGACTTGGGGTTTGACTCTCTACCTTATCACTTGACAGCTGGCCCTGTGACCTTGGATGAGTTACTTAATCTTACTATGCTGCAGTTCCATCCTTTGCAAAAGGAGAACAACAATGGCTTCCATATTGCAAGGTGGTTGTGCAGTTACCACAACACTTAGCACTCAGTTTGGACTCTTATTTGTTGTTATTTTTTAAAAAACATACTGGAATAAACCTGGAATGAACAAGAAGAGGACTAGAATGAATGCACAGACTAAGGGAAGCAGTACCTATGAAGTAGGTTATTTCAGTTGGTTATAAAATATTCAAATTTCCAAGAAAGAGTATCTGTGGTCTTCAAGGTTATTCTTAACGGAGGAGGAGATTGAATCTTTAATCATAATCTAGGATGTTATAGGGTAGTTGAGAGCAAAGTGTGAGACCAGGTATGCTAATGTGAAGGAAACAGGATAAGTAAAAGAGCAAAGTAGCAGAGTGTGTTCATGTTTGTTTCTCTGATAACAGTTAATAAAGTTAGAGTGGCCAAATGATTAAATATGAGTCCTAGTACAACAGAGATTTGATAAGCACGTTCAGAAATTTCGGTTATTTAAAAGCAAAGGCTTTGAGTAATGACAGAATTCTAACTTCCATCACAACTTAGTTAGGATTGTAGGCAAAGCACTACTCTTTCTCAATTCAATAATCTGTAATATAGGGCCCCATGATAAAGATTATCATATATATTCATAGCTTAGTACAGTACCCAGTATGTGAGAAATGCTCGATATGACAACTCTTATTATTGGAGAAAATACATTATCTTTAATACAACTCATTTATAAAAATAAGCCTCTGTAGAGTCTCCTACTTGATCAATGCCATTATACATTATCACCTAATACTTTAACATTTGGTTATTTCTTACAACACCAGGAAATATTATAAAGATTGACCCAAATACATTCATGTCTCTAGTGTTCACATCCTTTAGGGCTTATCGATTTTTACATCAAGTATGTGTGATACTACTTTTATTCAAACGCTCATGTAGTATCTATTACATGCTGGCAGGGTTCAGGGTCAACTACTAAAATGAACATGGCATAGTTTTTGTCTCCCAGGAGAGTACTGCCTTGTGAAGGAGACAATCCTAACAAAACATGATTAAATAATCCACAGGAGTAAACAAAATACTGTATGGATTAAAAGCTTTTCCAAAATTCATTCAATTTGCAAAACCATACTTATTTTCTGTTCTATTTCCTTTGAAGGAATCTCAACCATTCTCACTAACTGTATTTTTAGTTGCAGCAGGGAGTCAGTCTGATACAAACAGTAACTGCCATCCACCATCTCAAAGGCAGCACCACTTATTTTGTTGGTCTGTTGCATTCTCAATGGGAGCAGACAACAGAGAATCGTGGGCCCAGCGTTCCAAGTATGGCGGCTCACTCTTAAACTTCCACTCCTAGTTCAGGTGTCTCCCTACTCCAAGCGGCCTTCTCAGACCTCCTGCTCCAACGTTTCTATTCTTCCCCCATGTTCCATTTCCCTCAAAGCCCCACTTCTGTGTGAATACCTTGCACCAACAAGATCCATTAATGAAAGATTTATTTCCCCAGCTCCTGGGAGTGCTGAGATAGCCCTCAGCTGCCAGCATCTCCCAGAACCGAACTGGCTGAACAGTGAAGTTATGCCCTTTCCAAGGCAAGACACCCAATGACTGACCGATGCAGAGATGGAAGGCCTGACCCTTTTCTCCAACTTAGGACAACTGGGAAGGGCCAAGCCAGCAGCAGCGTTGCTCTGGGGCTGGAGCAGAGACCTTTTCTGGGACTGCACTGCAGCTCAAATTTTTCCCTCCATTCAATCCCACTTTCTTTAGTCCTCAGTAATGATCCAAAAAGTCCTCTCTGAAAAATCTCCTGCCCACAAATCTCGGAGTTCGCTTCCCAGGAATAACCACCCAGGGTCACTCTAGAAGCCTGTTATTTATCAGTCTTGTGTGTTTATTGTTTCTTTCCCCATCGCTAGAATAGCAGCTCCATGAGGTCAGGCGCCACTCCTGTCTCGGTCACTGCACGGTAGTGTCACAAACACACACCTTTCTGGATCATGGCAAAACTGACAATGAAGGACAGGATCTGGGCATGGCCCAACTCTGGGAGGAAGGTGAACACGACCTGGGGTCTGGTGCGCTTCGGGCGCACAGATCTCCGTAATCCCGTCCAAAGGCCCCGCGAGCCCTGTTTCTGCTCCCTCGCAGCCGGCCTGACCCCACCGCAGGTGCGGCCCGCCGGCCAGCAGTCGGGGCTCACTGTGCACCCCGTCTCCCCGGGCGGACCCGGGCAGCGGGAGG
Organism: Hystrix cristata; assembly: GCA_004026905.1. NCBI lineage: Eukaryota > Metazoa > Chordata > Mammalia > Rodentia > Hystricidae > Hystrix > Hystrix cristata. The sequence goes on along the minus strand of PVJO010002405.1, from coordinate 54,661 downwards.
TCGGGGAAGGGTCGAGGGCTGTGCCGGGGTCCGCGGGGCGGGCCGTGCAGACCCGCAGACGCGTCTCACTCGGTCCCGCCCCGCAGCCGTCGGCCCAGCCAGTCGCCACGGTCCGCAGCGAGCCGGAGCCGGGTCTGCAGCGCTGCCCCGCCCGCACCCTCCGGGGCGTTAGGCGCCTGCACGTCCCCTCTTCGGCCGCACGGCCGGCTTCTCCACCCGAGCCTCCGGCCTTCTCACCTGCCCGCGGCGCTGCGCCTTCCTGGGACGCGGCCGCAGTCCGCAGACGCCGGAGGCCGAACCTGGCGCCGCGCCGCGCCGCCGCCGCCGCGGGCCCGCGACCCTCCCCGCGCGCCGACAGGGCGCATGCGCAGCGGTGCGCGCGTCCGATTCTTCCATCTCCGGATTTGGGGACCCACCAAGCGGCTGCGGGAGCCGGAACGAACAGGGGCGGGACTCATCCAGATTGTTGAATATCAATCGCGGCAGACTGTTGAAACTGTAAAATTTAAATAGTTTTCAAATGTAAATAGCACATGAAAAGGGCACGGAATTGCGTTTTGTTGCGCACTTCACTGGCATTTATTTAATGAATAAAAATCATCCACCGTTCTTGACGCGCTGACTCCATGATTTGACCAATCACAAAGCTCCAGATTCTGTCGCTCAGCTCCAAACCCCGCTCCTTAGACAGCTATCTGGAAAACGAGAAAACATGGGCTATCCTCCCTCAACTCCCTGGATCGGGTTGGACGTTGGACATGCGCAGTGAGAGCAGGACGCCCTCTAGCTGGCTTCCGCCCTCAGTCCTTGGAACCAAGGGTTACAGCGAGGTCAGAAGTTCTCTGGAGTGGTGGCCTTCGCCAGATTACTTCCGGGTTATCTATTTGCTCTTTTTTTTTTTTTCCTTCTTGGATCATTCCAAAGAATAAAGAAGGAAGTTATGTTTTAAATGGCTACTTTAACTAAAATTTCTCCTATAATTGTCCACATGGAAACTATTCTGCATTGTCGAGCTATAAATTTTCAGGTATCAAACCACAGTGATACTGTGTTTTATAGTTCCTTCCATCACTACTGGATAGCCCTGGAAAAACGTGTTTCCTCACCTGCCAATCACATTCTTTGATTTCGCAACCTCCAAACGGCCGGCCTGTGCCGCCATTTTTGCTTTGGTCGCACCTTGAAAGCTGTGATACCTGCAACGGAGGCCATTTTTCTCTCTGGCAGAGTCCTCGCTTTATCCGTGCAGCTCACCTACCGATTTGCCGCCATCTTAAGTCCTGGCTTCGGCTTCAAGCAGACACGAAGCTACCGAAATCATCTTGTGTTTGGGCGGTGACTGCGTGCCCAGTCGCGCGGGGTACCTTGGGAAAGGGGAAAGGCGGAAGCGGGCCCGAAATTCGAATTCTTAAAGCGTCCGAAAGTTGATTTGGTAACTTGTAGGCACCTTAGAATGGGTGTCCGCAGCCAGGTACTGCTCCACCAGTGACCCCGGACAGTAACAAAACACAAAGCCCGAACCCAAACCCAGCCACAATCATAGGTAAGACGTGGAACCTCTGGCGACCAAAGGTGTTCTTCATTGAAACTGAATGTTTGCCCACTTCCGTCTGTTTTTGGGCTTTGGGTTTTTTGTTTTGTTTCTCGGGTTTTTTTTTTTTAGGCCTTTCCAAATTCTTCTCCCCGTGCTTCAGCCTCTCTTCATTATTTTTAAAGTGCTGAAAAGTTTTTAACCAGCGTGGTGCGAGAATCCTGGGTTTAAAAAAAGAAGTTAAGAAAAAAAAATTAAAGACAAAACGGAGGCCAACGGATAGGCCAGTTATTGGTTCAAATGATGGCTGCCTGCGTCCATGTGTAAAAACAGTCCTCTTCCAGATAATTTTGGAGTGTGCTGTAAATACAGATTATATTTGCATATTCTGTACTTCCATTAATTCGTTCATTAATGCACTTAAATGCTTGTTTTAGACCATAAAAATGCAATAGTAAGTGTAGCTGTATTAGTAAACTAATAGAAGTTGGAGCCCTCATTCTATTACCCTGACATCTCCTACGTTGTGACCAGGAGTGCAGTATTCTATAAATTCTTAGCACCGCTAGACTATACAAACCAGTATTTTATTTCTCACTCCCTCTAACCCCTAATTTTTTCCTTACCTAGGAATAAATAATATTGAGTTTTTTAGATCCTCAGGAACCGTATTTGTAAGCCAGTTAGCGAATGTTGGAATTAGGATTCAAGTTCTTTTATGTCCTTGTTGCTCAAAGCGTGGCTCGTCTCTGAGTAGCATCAAAACCCTGTTACAAGTGGAAAGTCAGGACCCACCTTAGAGCTGGGGAATCAGAATCGTCCCCAAAAAGTGCACCTCACATTTCAAGAACTGCCCATACAAGGCGTGGGCTAATGGGATCGCCTGCTTTTTTCCACCGGTGTTTCTTAACCAGATTGAGTGTATTATCAGCTTATTAAATGTTTTAAACAAGATAGATATTTTTGACTTATTTTTCTGTAATTTTTAGGCCGGATTTGAAGTCATTGCAAAAAGTTGAGTCTAGAAATGTTGTTGGTCCAGTATGCTTTTGTGTAACTGACAACATTCAACATGTTAGTTTTTCTTTAAGTCTTTTAGATCCAATTTACCACTAGTACGTTATTAAAATAAAGGGGAAGAGGGTTGTGCCTATGTTTCTTGCTTTCTCCTCTTCTGCATGTATTTCTTAAGTTTGATTTGCTATAAGCAGAATTCAGAAGTGTGCATGTGAACAGCGGTTCAGTTATTGACTTGAAAACCTTGGACCATGGTTTACCAAAGCTTTTTGTGGCACCTTGCTTTCTTTTGTGTCTTTAATGAGGTGCCTGCATCAGTAGTTCTCAACCCTGGATGCACATGATGGTCACCTGGGGAGCTTTTAAAGCCAACTCTGGCCCAATTAGCAGCAGAGGTGGAGACTGGATAGAATTAAGGAGCCAGTCAGATATTTGAGAGAACAGCAAATGACTTTCACTTTTTTTGTGATGCTACGTGTTAGATTTGTTTTTTCTTTCTCCCTTGTTTTACTTAAAATAATTAGGACTTTGCAGACGGCAAAGAGAGTTGGGAAGGAATGTGGCGAACCAGTTTTCTAGTAACTGATAAATCTGCCATTTATTTTTCATGTCCTGAGTAAGCTATTCAGTCTTTCTCTTCTCCCTTTGTTAGTTAAAGAAGAATAAAAGTTACTTTTTAAATTTATTCTCCTGTGAATGTTTCAAATTGTAGTGAATGTGAATATGTATATTCTGTGTATATGTATGTATATTCTGTGAGTGTAAAGAGGAAAAGTATTACATGGCAGTACGCATTGCTTTTGATTTTTACACGCTGCATTGTATGTTGAGGGTTGCAGTAGAATACAGTGAATAAAGAAATGAACTCTGGAACTAGAAGCCCTGGGTTCAAATTCTACCTTCTCTGCTTACCAGCTGTGTGACCTTATATACATTTATCTAACACTTTCTTGTCTTGATTTCCTCATTTGTAGAGTTGATGTGAGGGTTAGATAGGTTAATTCAAGAAAAGTATTTAAAATAACTGATACATAGAAACAGCTGTGTAAATATTAGATATTGTTCTTTTTCATATTTAAATCTTTGGGTTATTAAGGTTTTGTTAATGCACACACATTTTGTTTGCTTGTTTTGTTTTCATTTTAATTTTGAAAGGCCTGTAATAAAAACCAGCCTTCTTGCAATACAGTTGTGATACAGTAAGATAGATATATTTAAAGTGTGAGACTTGACATGTTTTACATATACACACCAGTGAGACCTTCGCCGTCGTCATGACAATGAACATATCCATGCCCCTCAAAAGTTTCCTCTTGCTTGCTTGTAGTCCCTTTAGCTGCTTTTTTCCAGGTCACTAGTCCATCACTGTTGCACATTTTTGAGGTTTTTATCTAAAAAGAGTCTTACAGTACGTGATTGTTTGGGAGTGAGTCTGGCTTATTTCACTTACTCGTTTTTAATTGTGGATAGCAGTGCATTGTGTTTTACCAGTTGATAGCCATTTGAATTGTTTTTATTTTCACTATTCTTGTTTTCACTTTGTTCTCCAACTTAATTTGAATTAAAAAAAAGAGTGGTAAAACATGTTCCTGTTGGGGTTTTGCTGTTGTGTAGTTTATGAGTTCATCTTTTATGAATGAGGCATTATGGCTTTTTTATGAAGCAAAATGTAGGGTAGGGGTGGGGTGAATGTAGTCAGTGGTATAGCTCTTGCTTGGCATGCACAAGGTCTTGGGTTCAATCTCTAGCACTGTTAAAAAAGAGAGAGAGAGAGAGAATGCATGTATTGACTTTTAAATGGCTATGTACCCCACCTTCCACATGTCTTTCCGTCTGTCTGTCTGTCTGTCTTTCTCTGGGTCCTGCTATGTTGCCCAAGTTTGCCTCCAGTTTGTAATCCTGCCCCCTGGGTTAATGGATGGGACTGAGTACCCACGGGGTACTGGGCACTGGACTAAGTAGTTCTGTATCTGCGCTCCTGTGCTCCTCATGGGACCCATAAAGGAGGAATTACCCTGTCTCACAGATAAGAAAGCCAGAGACCTGGGGAACTGGTCGGTCTGAGGTCTCACAGAGAGGCAAAGTGGAAAGGATCTGTCGCTTGGAGCCTGAGGACAGGACTTCAGCACGTGTGGGTGCCTGTGTCTGTTCTGATGAGGTACTAAACAGTAAGTAGGTGTTGCCAGTCAGTAATGCATCCCCGCGGGCAGGCGCAAGGCATGCGTCAGCGGGAAGGGGAGCCCCAGGCCTGACACCTAACTGAAAGGTGTGTCTGGGAGTAGAATTAATCTTCGTAGAGAATTTTAGCATTGGACCTACATTTAATGACAAAGTCCTAATTTTTTGTTGCCTATAATATCTTCTTTTCCCCGTTGGGGCTTGTTTGCTTGTTTTGTGTTTTTACAAGTATATGTTCACATGCAAAATGAACCAAGGTATATGAACAATGGGAAAAGCTGATTTTCTTTTTTACGCTGAAATTGCCTTTTTGAACTTTAAATTGTCACCGATGAGACTTTTGTTCACTTTTTCTTTTTTTAATTTTTGGTCTTTTGTTTGTGATTCCTTCCTTGATATTGATGTGTTGAGTGATAGTGTGTACGTTAGGAGCAGCAGCAGCGAAATGATTTTTCATTCTTAGTATGTGTGCTGCCGAAGTGAGCACATGATTTTCATTCTTGAATCAGGGCTGCAGCTTTAGAATTTCCAGGGCCTTTGTTGTGTTCTGCTTCTGCTCTCATGTAGCTAATGAAAGTTTTTTAAGATGGTAAGAGTATTAATAATTTTCTAGATAAAATTTGAAATCTGGGGATTAGAAGCCTAAAGTTGATTTTTGGCTCTGTAAACTAGAGGTGTTACTTTGCTTGTGACACAGGCCAGCACTGCTAAAAGAAAGACGAATGGGAATTTCAGAGTGCCATCGACTTTCCCACAGAATAATCTTCGAAGGTCACGGACCCTCTTTGAGTTTATCTCTGCTCTGTATTTAAATGACAGGACAATCATGTGATATTGTATAATCTACTTCCATTCCTTCCCAAAATTAATTTTCCTAAAGCTTTTAGGCGCTTTCCCTCCCTCTCTGGACATACATGCACACATATTTCTGGTGGGGTCACGCGTTATCAAAGTGGCCTCTTGGTGAAACGATGCCTGTTTTGGGGCCAGAGAACATGGGCTCAGGAATGCGGACTAGAGGATGAGCTTTATTTGTAGATGGATGACAGACTTCAGGACCTCTGCATGCTTTTGTAAGTTGTATGCTTTCATGTATTGGAAAATTCATCATTCTGGAGATTGTCCTGAATTTTGTATAAAACAGACAACAAAATCAAAATGCACTGAATTTGGACTTTAACCGATAGCTGTGGTGGCAAAGGCTTTTAAAAACACTTTTATGCCTTAAACTCTAGGTTTGAAGCCTGCTGCTGTCTCTGGAAGGCAACTTAGGAAAGTAATTTTTTGAGGTGCATAGTTACTCTGTGCATGTGTACACGCATGCATGCATTTGCTTTTCTTAAATAATCATTTTTATTAGTACATGTTTGCAGTACATAATAATTGTGTTCATCATGGGGAGTTGGCACATGTACATAACATACCTTAATTCTTTTCACTTCCCCTTCCCCACCCTCCATCTCTTAGTCCCCTTCCCATCAGTAAAATAAGTTTAGAAAGGACTCAGAATGTTCCCAGATTTGAAGATTAGTATAGAGGCTCATGGTATCCTTTCCATTCAAATGAATGATAGAATATCAGTATTTTAAGGACAAAAAAAATCTACGCACTGAAACACTCATCTTCATGGACTAAATTTCAACTATATCTCTGATCTGTTCATTAATTTCTATATGGAGCCCTAAGATATTGTGTTTATTTATGAATGACAGCTTTTCCACCTGTGGCTACATGATACAAATAAAGGGTTTTCGTTTATTGAAAGGGTCTGGAGGGCGTTGACCTCCTGCCAGGGCTTAATTGGAAGTTAGGGTCAGGCAAGGTGCATTCGGTAAATGGATAAAAATCTGAAAACGCACACTCTGGAGCTGCAGATGTATTTACATCTAGAGACTCGAGTTGGTAGACTTCTGAGGCAGACCTGTGCCGGGCCAGGTGTTCGGGAGGCCGGCAACAGACGCCGTCCCGGAAGCTTGCTAGACAGGAGAGAGGGACGGAGGACCGAGTTCTGTGGGACGCGGAGAGTGAAGTGCGAGGGCGGAGGTGGCGCAGTTGTGGCCTGCAGCGAGAGCAGGTGCCGCCTGAGTTGGTTCTGAGGTAGCTGGCCTTGGGGGAGAGGGGACGTTGCACAGGGCGGCCTGCATGGCGAGGTGCAGCGAGCAGGAGCCGTGCGGTCCGGGACGCGAAGGGGCGGGAGCCGCGAGACGCAGTTGCCAGCAGGGGCGCCAGCGCCGTCGGTGTATTCAGACTTTATTAGAACTCTGCGTCTGAGCTGCACCCCCCACTCCAAGTGGTTTCAATTTTAATATGGCCAGATCTCCCACTCTTGTTCATTACAGTTTGTACTTTTGTGTCTAATTAGCAACCCTTTTATTCCGAGTTCATAAGAATGTTCTCTAAAGAGTTTAGTTTTCCACATTTGAATTTTTAACTTAACCATATTTTTTGTTTTTGTTTTTGTTTTTTTGAGACAAAGTCTTGCTATGTAGTTCAGGTTGTCCTTGAACTCACTATGTAGCCCAGCTGTCCTCAAACTCACGGCAATCTTCCTGCCTCAGCCTCCCGAGTGCTGGGACCACGCCACCACGCCCAGCTCTTATAATTGATTTTTGCGTGTTGTGCGATAGTTGTCCAATTTCATTTCCCCCAGTGATGAGCACGCTTATTGAAGTCTGTGTTTCTCATCATTTGGTAGTGCCGCACCCATTACTCGTGCACCTCTGAAGTAAATTTATTCTCGAATCACCTGACTTTGTTTACTGCTGCATCCTCTTGAGTTTTGCTGTGTTGGGGAAGACGGACTCCCTGCCTTGTTTTTGTTCTCCTTTTTTTGCTCTTCCGCGGTTCTCTGTTCAGGTTGTGACTGAAATTGCATTAAGTTAGTAGATCAGTGTGAGGGGGTCTTGCACATATCTTAGGTTACTCGTAGTTTTGTTTTTATTTGTGGGATGCTACGATAGATGGTAGTTTAATTTTTTACATTTTCTGCCAGTTTCAAAGACACTGCTTTTAATAGTGTGTTAAGCATGTTTGGTTACATTTTTTGTAGATTTTTAAAAAATATTAAATTATTTTCTAATGTTTTTATTTTTCTACCTCTGTTAAAATGACCATAAGTCTTTTTTCCTACTTTTTTTTAAATGTTGTGGTTTTTCTAGTTTAAACTAACCTTGTACACCTGAGAACCTCACTTGGTCCTGATTTGTTAATAGGTTGCTATATTCAGGTGGCTTCTGTTTGTTTAGGATTCTTGCTTCCATGTTCATGTGTAGAACCGACTGCAATGTGCCTTTCTTGGTTTTGCTATCAGTGCTCCATAAAAGGAATTGGTGGCTTCCCTCTTACTCTCCTCTTTGGACGACATCGTATATAGGCGTTACGTATTCCTTGAACTGCTGTTGGACTTTGGGTGGTAGAGGTTCGGGAATAAAAGAGACTAGGGGTATGTTTTGCTCAGGCAGGAAGAGTTAAGTGGGAGGCTCAAATCCCAGGGACACTTTCCACCAAACCGACTCAGCTGTTTGACTCTTACGGACTTGCTCATTCCGTGGTAAAGATAGTAGTTTATTTTCTGAAACAGGGTCCCCGTGCCCTCTCTCTGGAATCTGTGCGGATCCCTGGGAGGCTGGGAGATGTCACCTGAGCCCTGCCCTGGCCCCTTGGTTTTCTGGGCCTCTCTGATTGCGTTGAAGGGAGATGTAGGAGACAGGCGCTGACAGCCTGATGGGTGCGTGCGAAAGATGGCAGAAGCCCCCACAGCAGCTCAGAGGGCGGCGCCCTCCACAATGACGGGCAATAATCTTCCTCTTGGGTGTCAAAGAAGTGGTCATTGTGCGGTATTTTTGTGAACATTTGTAAAGATGTAGTATGTTTTTGGAAATTCCCTCTGAAAACAAAGGTTGTGTGTGTGACTCAGCTGCGTGCGATTATCCGGACCATTTCTTCACCCAGCAGACATTTCTTGAGCACCCTCTAGTGTTAAGTTAGGCGCTGCTGTGCTGCCTGCTCCCCTGGGGGAAGGTGCTCTGTGGTTCAGGGCGATTTTACTGTGTTCCGGGCTTAGCAAGTCAGTTCTGTTCATGTCGAAGTTCAGTTCGCCATTTTCTTCATTCTGAGCACCTGTGCCTACTGCAGTAGTGACCTGAAGGAAAGATGCCTCCCTTGTCTGCAGTGACTTGTTAGCAGGTGGGCAAGTTCAGGGTCCCTGTATGTAACTTCCTGTCCAAATGTGTTGTGGGCTTTATCTTGGTAGAATTCATGCGCTCATTTATTTATTTCACCACTTTAATGAGAAAAGGTTTATTCTTCCCCCTTTTTTTTTGCAATGGAGTTTTCTTATGTTGCCCAGGCTGGCCTTGAATTAACAGTCCTCCTGCTTCAAACTCCTGAGTGTCTAGAAGTACAGTTGTCTTCCACTGTGCCTGATTCACAGCACGTACATACTATATATGAGGAAGTATGCCATGTTACATTGCACAATGATAATTTAAACCAAATGTATTAAACCGTAGTTTCTATCTCTTTCTTTCTTTGATTAACAGAAGAGAACTATTAGTTATGTAGCTTTATTTGGTGCCATGCTCTGCTTCCTGAGCTCACACTTTGCTGGGTGATGAGGGTAGTATCTTAGGAATCGCACACCTGCTTTGACAGCCTGCTTAGCCATCCACTGTGGCAGTTCTGCTTGTGACACAAGGTGCCAGTTTGCCCTCAGTGGACTCAGCAAGACCCCAGCTAGCTCTTGTCCAGGCCACCAGCATGGAGGTCCTGGCCTGAGCCCATAGATTCTCAGGGGAATGGATGGTAGGGCTGGGAGCAGGTGACTTGTAAGATCTCTTGTAGCTCAAAAATTGTGGCTTTGAGCCCCCAAGCATTGTGGAAACGAGTAAAAATGTATATCCCTTGAGACAAAGTGGCTCAGCCTATTAAACGTAGACTGAAATATTTAAAAATATGTTTTCTAGTTCCTTTTTTCCCATGTAGACTACTTTTGAAGACTATATTATTTTATATAGAAATATTTGCTTTGTAGTTCTAGATTCCTACAGATCATATTTTTGAGCCAAGGCTTTGATGAAACACACATGCACACACAAAACCGTTTTGTGAGCTGAAAAAGTGACTGGTAGTGTAATATGGTGAATAATCTGTCATGGCCCAGACAGGCTTTGAAAGCCTTGGCTTGGCCTTTTGTGTGGTCTGCCTGACCTTCGGAAAAGGAAGGACATTTGGGAAATTTTAAGAAATTCGATCACACATTGATTGTGTACTTGCTGATCAAACCCTCTCCTTCTTCATCAGGCTGGTTCACCCGAGTGTGCTTTAAGAACTCCCATTGAGAGGCTCCCTACATTTTTAACAAAGTTGTTGAGGTCTAATATAAGGAACTGATTTTATGTTTATCAGGCTCAAACAATGTAATGTTAAGGGTGTTATGAACACATCTTCAATTTTTTTTTTAGCGCCGCCTCCCCATTTACACCTATATCTAAATGGGCTTGGTAAGATGAAAATGGACATTATTAAAATTTTTCTAAATGATAAACTTTTTACTCAAAAAATGGAACTAATAATTTAGTTTGAATAAAGATGTTTTGCCCATTAAAAGTTAGAATTAAAAGCTATCAGATTTTTTAAAAAATCATCAGATATTTAGAAAATCACCATTGCCCAAGTGATAGTAATTATTATGGTAACTGTCATAGTAGGTCTAGTGCTTATAAGCCATTATACTGGGTGGTTTTGTATTGGAGGGCAGTCTGGGGATCAAACCCAGGACTTCTTACCTGCCGGGCAAATGCTACATCTGCAGCCCTGTGTGTCATTTAGTCCTTCCAGTAATTTCGAGTTAGGTATTATTTTCCCTGTTTTAGAAATAAGGAATTCAGGACACACAAATAAATGCTTTTCTTTCTTACCCCAACTACTCTTCAAATACTCTGTCTTTTACATGGTAGCCTCTGACCATGAGGGCCTGCTGGGGACTGGACACTTGGCCAAGTCATGTTGAGACAAGCTGGAGGTATAAATAAAATACCCATTTCAATACGGAATTGAAACAATGAGAATGTATATATTTTATATTGCTCACGTGTTGAAATGCTTATACACTAGATATGTTGGGTTAAATAAGATGATATTATTGAAAACAGTTTTGCCCGCTTCTGTTCATCTTATTAAATGTGCCTACTAGAAGATTTAAAATCACGTTTGTGGCTTGTGTTATATTTCTGCTGGACAGAGCTGATCTGAAGGTCTCTTCCCAAAATCTCAGCAGGCAGGTAGTTGCACCGTGAACAAGAACGTTCTTCCCTTTCCTTCCTTCTTCCAGTCACCTCTCTTTACCTCGATCTTTGGGTTGGAACAGAATTTACTACCTAAGAACTGAGTCCATAGCTGCATGGTGGTGCATGTCAGTAAGCCCAGCACTCCATGAGGCTGAGGCAGGAGGATTACAAGTTTGAGTCCACCATGGCAGTTTAGCGACTTAGTGAGAGCGTGTCTCAGTAAACATTTTAAAATGGGCTAGGAATTGTAGCTCAGTGTGGAGGCCCTGACTTCAGTCCCCAGTGCTGAGGAAGAAGACATAAAGTCCATATTACTAAATTACTTGCCATATTCTGCTTTATTGTAACTATCGTCTTGGTGGTTACTAATATTGGTCCTGGAACGCTCCAAGAACATAAGAGCTTCTGTTCCCTTGAGTTGCTGTGCTCCCACCACATAGAGTGACGCGTCCAGTCATAGTCCCCACCCCCTGATATTGCAGACATAGTGTTGTTCAGGTCAAGATTCAGTGCTTGCTGCTATGCGAATACATGTTAGTCCAGCTGAGCTGTGTTGTTGACTACTTTCTGCCTTCTTTCTTTTGTCTTTTTTGTCTTTCTGTTTTCCTGGAATCAGTAATGACCTTGTCGTTGCTCAGTTGCTTAGCTTTCCAGCATACCCGTCCAACTCCATTGCCTGTTGTCAGCCGCTGTTTGACGTGCATCTGCAAGCACGCGACCTCGCTGGAGGTGCCACTCCTCTGTGTCTGGTGGTCCCCCTTGTGCCCGCAGCTCTGGTGCAGGCATCTCTCTCAGGATCCCGGGCTTTCCTCAGCTCTTCTAGCTTGGTCTTCCTCTTTCCGGGTTAATTTCCTCATTTTGGAGAAGCACATTTTTAGGAGCTTCCTGAGAAAGGCGTGGAACACAACATTTTTTCAGACCTTGCATGTCTAAAAATGCTTCTTTCCTTTGTGTTTAAATGCAACTGCATGTTACAGTTTTCTCAGAATTTTGAAGATACTTCTTTGTTCTTTTAGTTTCCAGAATTATTCTGGGCCAGGTCTGACACCAGACCCTTTAAAGTGTCTGCCTCATGTCCCCCACCCCCAACTTTTTGGAAGATTCTTTTTGTTCCGGTGCTTAAAATTTCACTGTAATGTATTACCAAATACAGGTCTATTTTCATCCTGATTTTTATGTGCTAGTCCCCCTATACTGGTTCTTTAGCTTATTCTCTCTTATTTTTCATCTTATTTTTGTTGAAGCTTCTGAGGGATTTGATCAACTTTGTCTTCCAACCCTTCTATTACATTTGTCATTTCAGTCATTATAGTGTTAATTTGTCATTTTCTAAAAGTTTTCCTTTTTTCAAGTTTTTTTTTTTGCTTCATGGATATAGTATTTCACATTTTCCTAATAACACCTTTTTTTAATGTTTCCTTTTGCCTCCATAGCCAAGTCATTTTTTTCTGTTGGTTTTCTTTCATGATACAGTCTTGCCTTAGATAGTAGGCAATTCCTAGTTGTTTACTTATATTTGAGGGTGGGACATTAAAATAATAACTAGAATTTCTGCCTATGGGTGTAGGCTTCACTTTAGAGCCATCTGTCCAGGCTGTTTCCTTGGGAAAGCCCAATAGCAGTATTTTTGGACCCTGCCTTCAGATCAGTCCAGTATTTGGAATAGGGAGGTTTTAGTCTTCCCTCTGGCAAGTGTAGGCAGGGTACGGTCTAGGCATGTGGGCTAGAGAAAGTCTCAGTTGTGAATATTCACTAGTCCTTCTTTTTTCAGTAGAGTAGCCCCAGGTTATACTAGGCTTGTTGTTTTCCAGACCAGAGAACCTGTAGCTGAGCACAGTAAAAGAGAAAGACTAATGCCAAATAATTCTCCTGTATGAATGATACCATGTTTTGTTTATCCATTCATCAGTTGATGGACATTTGGTTTGTTTCCACTTTTTAGTTGTTATGAGTCATGCTGCTGTGAACACTCCTGTAATGAAGTTTTGTTTGGACATAATGTTTTTATTTTTCTTGGATATATGCCTAAGAAGAGAAATGTTGGGTCATATGCTAACTCTAACTTTGAAGAACTGCCAAAGTGTTGTCCAGAATGGCTGCAGCATTTTTACATTCCCGGCGGCACTGTGTGAGAGTTCTCACTTATCCATACCCCTGCCAATGCCTGTTCTTTTATAATTTTGATTTTAGACGTCTTAGGTATAAAGTAGTATCTCATTGTGGTTTTCATTTGCATTTCCTGTGACTAGTGATCTTTTGCGTCTTTTTATGTCTCTGAAGAAATGCCTTTTCAAATTCTGAGTTTTTTCATATATCATAGACTCAAGCTCCTTAACATGTATGATTTCGCAGATATTTTGGTCCTATTTTGTACATTGTCTTTCTGCTTTCTCAGTTCAAAGTACAAAGGATTCTCTGAAAATTTTCCTGAAATCTAATTTATTTACTAATAAATAAATTTTACTAATTACTAATTTATTGCTAGATTTACTAATAAATCTAATGTATTATTTTCTTTTGTTATTTGTGCTTGGGTATCATGTAAGAAACTACTGCCTAATGCAAGGTTACAAAAACTTACACCTATGTTTTTTTCTAAGAGTTTTATAGTTTCAGCTCTTATATTTAGGTCTATGATTCGTTTTCAGTTGATTTTTTGATACAGTGTGATAGAAGGGACCAATTTCGGCATATTGTGTGTAGATGTCCGATTGTCCCAGCACTGCTGTTGAAAGGACCGCTTCCCTGTCAGATTGTCTTGAATCCCTTGCTGAAAGTTGGCCATAAATAAGGATCTATTTTCGGATTTCTAATTTTATTCTATTGATGATCTGTGTATCCATTCTTACAGTAGTGCCACATTGTTTCAAATTGTTTATCTTTGTATTCAGTTTTTTTATGGGAAAGTCTGAGCTTTCTAGCCACTTTGTTTTTTTGTTTTTTTTGTTGTTGTTGTTTGTTTTGTTTTGGTGCAGGGGATTGAACTCAGGGCCTTGGACTTGCTAGGCAAGTGCTCTGCCTGCCACTTGAGCTAAATCCCCAACCCCGCTGCTTTGTTTTATTTTGTTTTGTTTTCAAGAGTGTTTTGGTTACTCTAGATCCCTTCCATTTTCGTGTACATTTATAAGCTTAGCAATTTCTAAGGAGAAGTGAGCTGGGATTTGATAATGGATTGTGTTCAATCTGTAGATTAGTTTGGGGAGAATTGCTGTGTTTGTAGTATGTTAATAGTATTAAGTCATCCCAATTCATGAACCTAGGATATACTCCCATTTATGTAAGTCTTTAATTTCTTCCAGTAATGTTTTGTAGTTTTTGATTTATAAATCTTAACACTTCTTTTGCTATGTTTATTTCCAAGTTTGGTTTTGGTTTTGGTTTTGGTTTTCTGGGGGTTTGGCATTGAACCCAGTGCTGGGCCTCCTGCATTCTAGGCACTTGCTCTGCCACTGAATTACATGCCCAACACTTTTTCTTTTTTATTTCGAGACAGTGTCTCAGTTGCTCAGGCTGACCTCCAACCTAGGATCCTTTTGTGTCAGCCCCCTGAGTAGCTGGGATTTCAGGTTTGCTCCACCATGTCTGACTCTAAATATTCTTTTTCTTGGTGTTATAAATGGAATTGTTTTCTTCATCTTACTTTAGAATTGTTCTTTGCTGGTATATAGAAATACAGTGGATTTTAAAATATTGATCCTATAGCCTACAACCTTCCCTAACTGACTTATTAATAGTAATAGTTTTTTGTGTGTGATTAAATGTAAGATTTTCTATATACAAGAGCATGTTATTTGTGAATAAAATAGTTTTTATTTCTTTCTTCCTAATCTATATGCCTTTTCTTTCTTTTTCTTTCCTAATTGCCCTGGCCAGATTTCTAGTACAATGTGGACCAGGCATTCTTGTCTTTTCCTCACCTTGGGGGAGAAAACATTAAGGCATTGATCATTAAGTATGATTTTAGCTGCACATTTTTCATAGATGCCATTAATTAGGTTGTGGAATGCCCTTCTATTCCTGTTGTATTGGATTTTTAAATATCAAACAAGCATTCTAATTTTATTAGTTTTTTAGATGATCATGTATTAACTTTCTCTTTTAGTCTATGAATATATGATGCATTATGTAGATTAATTTTCAGATATTAAACCATCATTGCATTTCTGGGATAAATCCAGCTTGGTTATGGCATGTAAACTTTTTTTTTTTTTGGTGCTGGGGATTGAACTCGGGTCCTTGTGCTTACAAGGCAAGCACTTTAACCACTGAGCTAAATCCCCAGCCCCTGGCATGTAAACTTTTAAAATATTACTAGATTTGGTTTGCTAGTATTTTGTTAAGGATTTTTGTATTTTTATAAGGGAAATTGATGTTTAGTTCTTGTGATGTCTCAGTCTGGTATTGGCATCAGGGTTATGGTAATTTCTTAGAATATTTGAGACATTTTCCTTATGCTTCTGTCTTTTAAGAGTTTGTGAAGGATGGTATTAATTCTTCTTTAAACATTTGGTAGGCTATTCTAGGGAAGCTTTCTGACTTTGCTTTTCTTTGTGAGCAGTTTTTAAGCCACTGATTCAATCTAGTATTTTAGTTATGGACAATTGAAAGTGAATATTCAGTTCACACATTCATTGAAGTTTTATTTTTCAGCTGGTTTTTTCCCTGTATAATGTTCAAATAAAAAGGGATTTTGATATACATTACTTTCCTTTTTTCTTCTCTTAAGGCTCTTTTAGTTGCCGTGGATATCAGTAAATGATGGCATCTAAGAAATTTACTGTTAAAGTAAGTAATGCTTTATTTTCTTTAAAATGTTTGATCACTTTATAATGTAAGTAAGTTCAGTATTAATTGAAAATTGAAGTTCTGAACTTTCTTCTACTTGTTATATTTGGGATTTTGAAAGTTTTAAGTTGGCATATTAAAATTTAGTATTTTAAGAATTACGTAAGAAAAAAATTAATAGTTTATATAATTACAAGGAGTTCTTTGCTTAAAAAATCTTGCGTAGGATGACGTTTTGGTTATAACTTGGTTCTTAAGGTTAAAAATTGTCATTCACATTGCGTGTCTGTGTCAGGATTTCTGACTCTGACAAGGCAGACAAAAGGTCAAAGTAAAAGAAGCAGGAAAGAAAGAAGCAATGTATCCTGTTTGCCAGGAGAGGGTTCTTTTGCCTGACTGCCCTCTTTTATTTTCATACAAATATTCCTCCTTTATCCCTTGATGGCTGGGGCAGATACCTTCTTGGGTGTAGAAGGACGGGATGATTCTGTGTGAGGAAGAAGAAGGAAGAATTGACTTATAATTAGTATAAGCTCTTGGAGACCTTTCATATATATCGGTCATATATTCATATGGTCAAATATTCATATATTTAGGTCATTTTCTGTATGCGAGTGTTATCTTAGGTACCAGTTTAAAACGTCACCGTATAAATTACAGTAGTTGGTTGACCTCATAAGGCAGTACTTAATACCATAGTTTTATTTTTAACCAGGTCATTGCTTATTTAGATCTACTAATATGTTTATAAATTTCATTGCTTACAGTTACTTCTTGTACTTCTGTATTCTTCAGTATTTCTTCTGATGAGGGTGTATAAGGGGTGAATGGTCACTATTTGTCTGTCTAAAAATATATTCTGGTCTTTAGATAAGAATTCTGGTTTGAGCATTATTTTCCCTCAGCACTTTAAAGATTTTTTTTTTGTATCTGTTAGTGTTATTGAGAAATGTTCTTGTTCTCTATCAATGTTTAAAATCTGCCTTAAAACTTGGTAGTTTAAAACACCAGCCATCTTACTACCTCTCATGATTGTGCAGGTTGCTTGGCCTCAGTTGGATTCTGACCCTTCTGATGTTGGCTGGGCTTCAGTTATCTGGGGACTCAGTTTAGGTGGCACGTCAGAAATGGCCTACTCAGTGGCGGGCAGTCTGTGGAACCTTACCTGCATCTGTCAGTTGTCCCTCTGTTCTCATCCAGGTGCTACTTTGTGTGGCTTAGACTTCTTGTCTGGTAGTGGAGTTTTGAGGCACCAAACTAGACTTGGAAGAACAAATTTTTCTTGGTATTTAGAAAAGTTCATATACTTTGATAAATGTTCTATAAGCATTGAAAAAATGTGATGGTTATCAGGTACAGCACATATCTAAAATAATACATATTATATATATATGTGTATATATAAACACATATAAATTTAAGTCATATCTGACAATTGTGTTGTATAAATCTATAGTGTGTTTACTAATGTATTTTTGTCCACTTATTCAATCAGTTGAGAAAGGTGTATTAAAATTTCCAACTGTGATTTTCAATTTATGTATTTCTCTTCTTGTTTATGTTGATTTTGCTTTGTATGTTTTGAGACTAATTAATATGTACAGATTTATAATTTCTTTATTGAATCAAATAATTATAATTGTCTGTTTTTGTATTTATAGTAATAGTTTTTAATCTAAAGGCTACTAATGTGATAATTAGTTTAACCTGTATTTGGGATGTAACAAACATGGGTTCCTACTGGATTCCCAAAGGCTGTAAATCATTGAGCCCCACCCATGTACACAAAGCTTTCAGTGATCATTTCGTTGTTTCAGTTGTGAATGGACAAGATAGTGTCAGCACAGATTTAAGAGAAACTTGGAATATTTAAAAAAAAAAAAAAGTAAATGAATAAACTCAGAAAATCAGAGAGATGTTAGGGAGGAGAGGAAAACTTTATAATTTATATTCTCCAAGCAAAGATATACTTTTGTGACTATAAAACAAGATCAAAATGTTATGAACAAGGAAAATTCCTAAAAATAGAAAACAGCTTTTGTAAATTAAAAATGTGACAAATACAAATTCAACAAAATATGGAAAAACCATTAAGAAATATTGCCCAGAAAATAGAGCAAAAGATAACGGATAACCAAAAAAATAAAGAGAAACAAGGAAATTAGAGTTTTAGTTTTGATGTGGAAAACTGGTGTTCTAGAAAGAAAAGTGAAGAAAATAGTAAAGAATATTATGGAAGAAACAATACAATAAAAATTATCAGAAATGAAGGATACGAAGTTTTTTATTTGAAAGACTTATGAGCAAGTACTAATTTAATACTAATACTTTAGTATTAATACTAATTTAACACTAATACTTTAGTATTAATACTAATTTAATACTAATACCTTAGAATACAGAGAAAAATGATTTCCAATCCAGAATTCCCCTCACAGCCCAGTTCTCAATCACAGATTATGATAGAATAGAAAAATTTTCAGAGATGCAAAGGCTAAAAGAAATCTCCTTCTAACATACCTATTTTAGGAGGGAGATGATCTTCCAAAACAGGGGAGTAAACAGAGAAAGAATCAGATAAAAGATCCAGGAGTTAGAGAATCCAACAGGTCGAGGGCCTAAGCAAATCTCATTCTGATGACTGTGTATCAAGCTAGGAAGTAACCGTTCTGATTGGAACAAGCAGAGCGTTCCATGAAACATATCTTCAACCAAAATACCTCCTGCATTTAAATTTTTTTTCTTCTCCCAGTCCTATCAGAGAGCCTGAGAATGACTTAGTCATAGAAATAGAGGAAACTTTAAAATAAATGACACAACTCTTAACTCTTTAAGTAAACATATTGCACAAGATAGGAAAATAAGCATAGCATACTTCATGGCCCAGCTTTGAACAAAGGTCACATTACGTAATATTGTGAATCCCAAGTTTTAGAAGACTAGAGAAAGAAATTATCTTGGGACGATGGTCGTAAGCAGTAAGTCTTCATTTTTCATGGATGATATATAAAACTGAAATAGTAAGAAATTGTAGTATAGACATGGCATTTAGAAATACAGTGTGATGGTAAATACCAATAAAATAGCTGTATTTCCAGAGTGGTTGCCTCTGATGAAGGCATTGGGAGCTAGATGATGCCTATTTTTTATATTTCATTTTAATCTGTGTCTCGCGTTAATATATAGAAATTAGGTGAATAAATAAAAGTTTTAAAGGAATTAATTTATGCAGATTTTTTTTATGCAGACTTACCTGCTTTTGACTATATGGGCTGAAAAATACTTGGATAGAACATGGTTTTTAAAGTAAGATAACTGATGAATATCAAATAATTTGCCACTTGTATCTGGGTTGTTTATTTTAAGAATTTCCCTGGAATGATGGTGTTAATTTTCCATGCAGACAACTTACCCTTTTTCAGATGAAAAATGGTTCCTCTGACCCTCCTGCATGTAAGTGTGGTGTTTTTTTCTTTCTAACGGCTGTGGCCCTGGCCTTGAACTGTGTGCTATAACTGCTTCCGAGGCCAGATTTCCAGGAAAGGGCAGCAGTGCAAGAGATAAAGAGTCCTTGGGACTGCAGCCGCAGGTTCTCTTGATATCTGGGCCCAGCTGAAGGCAGTGAGGTATGTGCTGCCCGAGGTTAGTGACTGTTAGGTGAAGAAGTGGGAGCAGCAAGCATGTGACTCCATGAGTTTGCATAGCAATCTTAATCTTAAACTTTCCACTCATCCCAATTTTTATTTCTTATTTCCTTGAAATAAGAAATGCTAGGGGTCAGCATGCTAGACAAATACTCTACCACTAAGCTATACCCAGACTCAACCCAATATTTTAAAATTTCTCAAACTGTAAAGTCTAGACCAGATAAAGGTCAGCAAATTGCAGCTCACATGGCAGCTGCTTGTTTTATAAATACCGCTGTATTGGTGCACAGCCTTTCCGGTTTGTTTACATTTTGCGTCTGGCTGCTTTCATGCTGCCATGGTAGAGCCCAATAGTTGCAACAAAGGTCTTATTGCCGGCATTATAAATAAGTACACATGCTTTGATCTATGTGTATAGTAAGTACATAAATATATCCCTTCGTACAGGTCCAGTTCCTGTTAGCCACATTTCAGATGCTCGGTAGGCATAGGTGACGGCTAGTAGCAGCTATGTTGGACAGTGTAGATTTATTTTTACTTTAAAATTTATTTTACATTTATTATTTTGCAGTGTCTGGAATCCAACCCAGGCAAGTGCCCTACCACCGAGCCACACCCCCAGCCCTCCACAGACAGAACAGATTGCATCCATTTGTACCTTCCCCTCCTTCCACCTCCTCAGTAAACATCCTTCTCAGTAAACATTCAGCGGAGTTACTTTGAGTCACTGCATTGCAAGTAGCTGCAGGAGTCAGGTGGATTGACAAGGCCAAGGCAAGGCCTTTCCTTTGGAGCTGTAAGTGAGAAATAGATGTGGGCGCGTGGGGTATTAATCATGAACATTTATCCACTAAAACACAAAACTTTAGTTAAAAGAAGTAATTATTAAAAATGTCAAATAATTTGTATGGTTCTACCTCAGGAAGGTTGATGGGTCCGTCCCTGGCTTTCAGGGTATTTAAGAAGGATTTAATGTTGCCAGCCCTCGTTGCCAATAACAATTACATTTTGAGATTTTAAAATTTCAACTTGAGTTTCAACACTGCAGTATTATGAAAGCTTCCTACCTCGTTGTCTGTGTAGATCATTTGCTCTGCTTCCTGCATCTGTTTTCTTGGATTAGTTAGGTATTACACCAAAGTCTAGAATTCTTTTGACTACAGAGATTGTTTTGCTGCACCCCTCCCCCAGCCCACTTTATTGTGGGTGGGAAAATTTTTGTTGTGAGGGCTTGATTAATTACAAGGGATTCCTGGCTTCCCTAGCAATGGCAGCCTGGGAAGATTACAGAGCCTGGCTTAGTGACAGAGAGGCCAATCTGTATTAAAGGAAAAACTTGGGCCAGCCAGATTTCCCTGGAATGTAGATCTGGCTTTGTCTTCCTCAGGGAGTATGCAGTGACCCTCTGCTCCTCCTTCCCACCCGTTCTAGAAGGCTGAAACCTTTTACTTTTTGCTTTTGATAGTTGTCCAATATTTATTTGGGGGCCAGGAATGGGGTGTAGGAAGCCTGAGTCATTTTCTGAATCAAAAGTAAGAAGTCTAAACTTTTATTAACATGTAGGAGGAAAGCAGAGATTTTACTTTATGTATTTTAAAATTCCTTAACATCTTTTACTATTTGTGTTTTTCTTTCTACTCCTGTATAGCAATTACAGTGTTATGTTCAGCTGTGAATTTCAGTGAACAGTCTTTGCATTTTATACTGCAAGAAAAGAAATTTGCCCAAGAATTGACAGTAATTTCCCCATTATAGTAAAAGTAGATGTGAAGAGCTGTGCTTTAAATTTCCAGGGAAAGAGACAGATGAATAGCAAGGGGTCAGTCGGGAGGCTTTTGTCTTGCTGGTTTGCCTCAGTGAATCACTGAAGTCCTGTGTCCTAGGTTTCTAGTCTCCCTGAAGGGGAATGTGGCATTCACAGTGTCACTGGTGCTCATTTGAAAATTGGTGCGTTGATTTCTTGTGTCACATTTAAAAAGACTTTAGGCAAGAATTTTAATGTAGGTTGAGTTGTAGGTACTGATTTTCTACTAAAACTTCAGAAAAATAAAGCTAAGGTGCCTTCGTAGAATAAATAAAAAACATTTTAAATGGTTATATTCTTTAGTGGAAATGAATTTGAATGAGAAGAGTGGGACCTGTATCCCTGAAAGTTTTTTTACGAAGACATTTGTCTTTGTGAAATTTTTCAAAGCGAAAGGACTTGTGTACTTCTTTTCCTAATGCTTACATTCTTCCACTTCCATTTCTTCTTTAAGTCTATTTATTCCTTATAAGCACTTTATGTTTTAAAGACATATGAAAAGGTAAGTTTTGTAGTGTTTGACAACATTCTCAAGTTAATGTAGCCTGCTATTTTCCCCAATATATATTTTCTGTTCTTTTGCATTGCCTATGCTGGAAAATATTCAACTAAATGTACACTGATTACTAGATGGAATCGAAATAAAATTCCTAAAGGTTCACCAATAGTCACCCAATTAGTTCTACCTCTTCTTTTTTGATGCCTAAAACATGTTTGATGCCTAAAACAGCCCTGGCTTCTCATGCTCTTTTCATTCTAAACTTTCCACCTGCTTCCAAGAAGTTTCTGCCTAAATTGATTCCTAATACATCAAAGGATTGAATTTATCATAGTTTCTTTTTAACTGGCTTTTGCTTTGAAAGTTCCTGGTATGACCAGTGATGGCTGCTTGTCCTTCATTAATAGCTGCCCATTTAATGCATCTTTCCTCTGCAAAGTATCTTGGCTTTACTCCTCCTTCCTTTCTTACCAATTCAAGCCTTTAATATCCTTGTCTTTCTTGGTTTTTTTTCTCTCTGTGCTAATCTCTGGACAATCTCTCTTCCTTTCTTGTCCTGCCATTCCGGTTCATCTAGACAAGTGCCAGGGGAGTGTTTTCTTAACATTTCATCCTGTTACTTCCTTAAGTGATCAGAGTAATTCCTTTTCTTTAATCAGATCTAATCTAAACTCTCCAGCGAGACTTAAGGCACTCTGATAATTATGCTTCCCTTCCTCTTTAACTTCGACCCATTTTTTTCATCTTGGAACTTCGGCCACCTATTCTATGGACCTGATCATTTGCATTTTTTGTAGTCATCAGAACTGCGACTTTTCTCTCTTTTTGTTATCCCTCACCTTTTCTTGCTTCATCCTCGCACGTCATCTTTTTCTAGGCTGTTGACTGTTAATGACTCATTTTTTTACATAAACTTTTCCTGTGTTTCTAACCCTCTTACTTCGTGCTCCTTTGACTACTGTGTGCGGCTTATGTTGTCATGTTTTATGCATATTCTCCAGTTGTTCGCCTGTGCATCTGTGTACGCCCTTCCCAGCTACCTTTTCTGAGCAGGAGGAGGACCTGTGCTCTACTGCTTTTGTGTCTGCACAGGTCTCAAATATTCTAGAACATGCCTGACCCTCCTTCTTTGTTAGAAAGATGAGAAGTTTCTTTCCTCTTGGCTCGTGGAGAACAGGAAAGTGACTGGAGTTTGTAGGTAAGAATTTCTTACTGTTTTTTTCGGAGAATGTTGTAATCTTCAATTTGTGGTATATTTCTTTTCTTAACATTTATCTCAACTTGTTTCTTTTTTACGCATCTACAGTTCCCCTTTGAAATTACTTTTTTAAGTAATTCTTTTGAAAATACCCTCTGTTAATAACCACAGTAATAACGTGTAGCATTTGCTTCTGCATACAACATACTTCAAGAACATATTTTCATTTTAACTAGGTTCTTAGTGTTAATCTTGATCTTTTAGTGTTTCCAACATATATACAAATCATTTGCTTCATTACTTACTGTAGTATAAAAAACAATCCTTACTGGAAGAAGAGACAGGGCCTCTCACCACATGAACTCAGGAAGTGCCTTAGATCCTCTCTGAGGGCTGTAGAGGGCGTCATTGCTCTGTGTTTAGCAGGGTAACTTCTCTACAGACTGATCCAGGGAAGCACTGCAAGGAAAGCGCTTTTCGTACGCCGCTGACTCATTGCTGAATGACCATGAAATGATCACACCTAAGTTGTGCACATGCTTATGTCCATAGCCTGTGATGCATATGTGTGTGTAGATTGCTTCTACCTTAGAAGTCTTCTCACTAGTATATACTCCCACAGAATGCTACGGTGAAAAGCCACAACTATCCAAAGTGGCTTCAGAGAAAGCATTCTTAGAGTAGCACAAGACTACCACTTGTGTGCTCCTGTTCCAGATTCAGGAATCTGGATGACGTGCTGAGAATAAAAATCATCTTTTTCCTTAGAACGCTTTGGGAGCCTTGTGCAGCCTTGGTCTTTGCTAGCAGTAAGGGCGTGACAGGATTGATTGGGACTGAGAAGTCCTTGAAACATAGTGTTATTATGGTCACTATTCCTCCTGCTCACCTTTCCTCATTGTTATCTTTAATGTCAGTTTGTGGGGGCAACTTGGCTAAGAAAGTGAAGGATGGGGTGGGGATTAAGTATCGTTGTATCCTGTGGTTCCTAGGAATTCCATGGAAACGACAGTGGTCTGGGTACACAGCAACCAAACCATTAGCCAAATACATTAATTTAAGGATTCACAATATATACTTAGTGTCCTTTTAGATACTTCTCTCATAGTAACCTCTTGGAATACCCATGATTAAGTAATATAGGAAATTAGGCCTCTGTATGTGTCACTTGGTCACATGTGAATAGCGTGTGACAACATTCTGATTTTAAGACTACTAGAAGCCTCATGATACTAATAGCCTACACACTCATACACATGTGCACACATGTGATGTATTTCCTGAGTGTGACATGAGGTGAGAAAAGAATGTTAGTCTGTTTATTCCACAGAGGTATAGCACCATAAAGATTGCGGTGAGGTGTCCACTAGTCTAGAATCCTAGTTCTCATTACTTGAAAAATTGTACCGTTATGTTTTGGAGTATGCCACGTCTATGCTGTTATTTCTGAGATTCTCTGTAAACCACTCATATTATTCTAGGTTCTTTTATAGTATTTCTTGAAATTTAGATCATCAGGTTTTTGAGGAAAGGAGTCTAGAAGGTAAAGCTAGCCTCAGACTTTATCAGGATTCCTGAATTAATGTGATTTCGCTTGAGAAAATTGGATGTTACTGGGTAAATTCTGTTATCTCTCTGAGCAGCCACTTCTTCAACTACAGGAATAACAGCATTATGTGTTTCACTTAGTTTCTTTTGGTATCAAATTAATAAAAAATATATAATACTGTGAAGTGTCTAGAAAAATAACTTTTTTTAATTTTTAATAATAATTTTAATAATATTTTATCATAGGACCCTTAGTAATCATTTTGCAGTGACCTTCTATATAGTACTAGAGCCACTTGTCCTTTACTTATTTTTCCCTTGGTCTCATAATTTTTTGGTGTGAGGACTAATCTAATTCTCTCCGTATGTAAGTCTCAGTTAGCAGGTCTTATCCCTGCTGTGCAAGGCGCTGGGTTAGGCACTACTTACACAAACTAGGATGACTGTTTGTCCTTGTCCTCAGGGAGTTTGCAGTGAAACATTAAGGTGTCACACTGTAAAAGGCAGCAGTTAGTGAAAGAGGCACCAATGCACCCTGCACTGCTGAGCTACGACTAAATGAATTCGGAAGTACTGTTCTGATCTGTTTCTGAACCAGACATTTTGGCAGAGCCTCTGTTTAGTCAGTCTGTCAGGTGCCTGTTTGTCAGGTAACACTGTGGGCTGCAGAGCCAATGGCCGGGATTAGAAGCCAGCAGGGTTGGATTTCAGTCTTTTAGATTGACTCCTGACTATGGGCAAGTCAGATGACATCTTCCATTACACTGATCTGTCTCTATATAACAAGAAACCCCAAACTTCTCACAATTCTATGCGTCAGAAAGAGAAAAAAGAGTAGAAGGAAAAAAAATGGAAACAAAACCTTCATAAATAAAGAGGGAGGAGGGGTTGAAGGGAGGGGAATGGGAAAAAAAGCAGCAGCAAGATGTATCATGTACTGGTGGTATGAATTCCTTTGATGAATGTTATCACTATGTATATCTAAAATGTACCATTAAAGTAAAATTTTAAAAAAAGAAAATGAGTCCAGAAGCCGTGAAAAAAAGAAATAAATGAAAATCCAGCTGGGCAGTTTTTCTGCTTTGCCCTGCACTGCCTGGGATCGCTCACTTAGATGCCTTAAATTACCCGCTGGGGCCACAGAGCTCAGGGCCACCTCATGTAACTCACATGCTCAGCTCTGCTCTGTGACACCTTGCTCTCCACAGGGTGCTCAGTCATTAGTATAGCTTGAGTTCCCTTACCGGGGGGCAGGGACTTGCCCTGAGAGTCCAGAGATGAAGGCTGGTAGGCTTCTGGAGGGCTCTCCAGTGAGCCGGCACACTCTCCTTCCACCATATTCTAGGGGTGAGCAATCACAAGGTCAAGAAGAGAAGAAATAGACCCCACCTCCTGCTAAGAGATGCAGTGTCTTCTCCAGAGGCACAGAGGCATTGTCCTTGGTCATCTTGGAAAACAGTTTTCTTATCTGTTAAATGAGATGTCAAGTTAAGGAGTGTCTGTGGACCTAGAATTTACCCTTACATTTCCAAATGTATCAGTTAGGGTTCACTAGAGAAGCAGATTTAATATAAAAAATATCAGTGATCACATGAAGGATTTACTAGGTAGGCTTTTGCCTGCAGAATCCGATAGCAGAATGACCTTCTGTGTATTGGAGAGCCAGAGGATCCAGTTAAAGGTGGAAGGCCTGGAGCTCGCTGCGGAGTCCCGTGGGAGTTCGTGCTGGAAAGCGCAGGAAAGGTCTATGTTGGAAGGCTGAAGAGCACAGTGAAAGCCTGAAGGAACTGGGCACACACGTCTGAACGTGATGGTGACGACCAGCTCCTCTGAAGAAGGAAAGGAAAGACCTCCTTCTTCTTCCCCTTTTTATTCCATCCAGGCTGCGAGCCTATTGGTTGGTGCCACCCACATCTGGCGCAGGTTTTCCCTTGTCAGCTTGCGGCCTACATGTCAGTCATCCATGGACACACTCGGAGCTTTACTAGTTGGCTAAGTGATTCTTAAGCCAAGCTGACTGTTACAATCAGCGATCATACCATGTTACTGCACATTTTTATGTGAGGCATCTTTTTGTGCATGATAAAGTAGAAAGAATTGGACTTTGGAAGCAGAAAGATCTGGGTTTGAATCAGGGTCTTAACACTGACCTGCATCTTGGGAAGTGACTTGAGTATTTTATCCATCTATTAAAAAATAACAGGTTGATATTAATTCATTTCTAGGATAATTGCTCATTTTTAATACATACTCAGCACTTAGAAAATGTCAGCACTTCCCCCCTTCTCTTGTTTGTTACTTGAAAGACCTTTTTAAAAGCCAGCAGCAGTTAAAGACATGTATTGAGAGTTTTTGTTTGGCTGTTTAGTTTAAAATTGTTCAGGTGCTTAATCATGTTTTACAGGTGCTAAAATATTTTTCTGAGACCAGGAGTTTAAACAAGACAAATCTGTTTCTCTGTTTTGGTGAAGAAAGTAGCTTAAAATAACTAAATAGTCTGAAAATGCATTTTGGTCTGTGACAGGTGAGTTACATGGCTTTTCAGGTAGCTTCTGCCTAGAGGAAGCAGCTCTGTGGAACGGCCAGCATGCAGTCTGGCTGCTCAGCCTGTGGGCCAGGCCCGGTAGGGGCTCTGGGCCCTTGCACTTCCAGTCCCGCCCACAATGGCTGGAACCACTGCTGCCCGGAAGCTCAGCAGCTAGGGGGAATCTCAGCAGCTAAGGGGAGTCTCAGGAAAGAGAGCAGTCTCTGAAGCCCGTTCTCAGTGGGTGTCCCTGGACCAGGCATTAGCACCTCCCACACCCACTGCAGTATTTTATCACCTGTTACTGCGAGGGTTAAATGAAATGATGTATATAAAGCATTTGGCACAGGACCAGGTAACCATTTTAATAAATACTAGATATTTTCACTAATACTCATCATCATTAATAATAAATATTAATCATCCTGATTAACATTTTTCTGTTAGAATGTTTCATGGAGCAGTTTAGTTCCAATTATTTCTTTTTAAAACCTTGGGGTTGGTCTAACTGCATTGCAAGTTATCGAGAAAAGGAAGACTTGTTAAGCACTTAGGAAGGTTCATGATTCTGAAGAACTTATTCGTTAATGTGAAGGGATGACAGATTATCACACAATTATGCAGTTAAACGCAAAGCCTGCATGTCTGTGGGAGTCAGTGTTGCCATTTATTGATTCCCAGGCAATGTCTGAACTCTGAGGTTTGCTCTGAAGAGTCCTTCTCTCTCTAGACGCAGATTCTTTATTTCAGATACCAATTTCCTTTGTTTCAGTCTTTATGTGGAATTTTTTCCTTTTTCTTTTTTTCATTTGTGGTTAAATAAGGATCATGGTTAACCCCAAAAGGAAGGCCAGCTGGGCTGCAGGGGCCTGGGCCATGTCGCCAGGGCTGTCCGGAACCTCTCCACCTCCACTGGCTGCCTCACTCATTTCCTCTTTAGGCCAAACTCAAAGTGAAAAGCAGTTTATTCCATCTTGGGCCCTGCTGACTCCTGGCCTGTGGAGGCGCTCTCTGGGATGACTGTGTTGGTTGCTGAGCACTGACCATAACTTACCTTGGTGCCTTGCTTGCACCTGTGTCTGGGGCTTTGCTTTCCTTGAGGGAGCTAGTGTTCTTCGCCCCATGGCCTTGGCTCCCATCACCTTCGATGAGCTCACGTGAAACTGCTCTTTGTGTGGAGGACTGTGTACTTAGGCAGAGCCGACTCTGGGCTTTGTGGCAGTTTCCGGGAAGCACTGTGTTCCATGCAGGGCCCCAAGCAGATGCTGTCCCTGATGCAGACTGGTGTGTTGAGGTCGTACAGGAATGTAACTGCAGGACTCTAACTCAGGGAGAGGCCCTCTGCTCCTCTGGGCACATGGTAGAGCACAGTGGCTCCTCCTCCCAGGTGACATATCCTGTTAAGAGTACTGTGCTTTCTGCCCCATAGCAACTTCTGGGAGTGAGTTTGAGCAGTTGTCGACTTCTGCTCCATCACCAGTGGCACAAGCGCAGACCCAGCGCGTGTATGGCTGCCTGTGCCTAGGCCATGGCATTTGTCAGAAAAGGGGGCATGGATGTCCGCAGAAGTTACACAGTAATACTCTGCAGCTTAGAGGCTTAACAGAGTTCCTTCTTGCCAATCCTGTAGAGAGGCCTTCTTAAAGAACATGATAATGAGTGTTTGAAGTTTGTACAAACACCTCAAGGGTATCCAAGAGGTAGCTGAATAATCTGACTCTCGAGAAGTTTCTCTGGTCACTGGGGATGAGGACGATCATAAAGACTGCTTTACTTACATTTTGCAATTGGCTTTATTATTGGAGTGAATGTTGAGGCGTTTTAAGGGTGTTCACATTGCTCAGTGTACATATATAACAAGGGAGCCAAAATATTGCAAAAATTAACAAAAGTATCAAAGAGTATATCATTCTACTAAAATTTCTAACGGTCTCTTCTATAGATGACACTGTGAGTCAGAGGGGACCCACCCTTCACTAGCATGACTCTGGTCATAAGTCTTCAATTTGAAGCATGGATCTGTTCCAAAAAGCCCCTTAGTCAGCTGTGAGTCTGCATTTTCGCTTTGACTCAGCATTCCATATGTACTTCCTCTCGTGTGCAGAGCAACAGAAAATGCATGTAGCTTTAGGATTTTTAAATGTCCTCAAATAGTGCTGCTAGGCACTGCACAGTCTTCCAGCAGCTGATGAAATGCTTACTTTTGGAAAGGCTGCCTGATGGAAACAGATGTCGCTGTATCAGTTCCGATGCCTCTTGCCTCTCTCTTTCACTTCCCACAATGACTGATTCTCCATCTGCCATGACAGTGCATTCCTGGGCTGCTGCCCCTCACTGGGTTGGTGACTGGAATGCTTGTTTTTAGGCAGAGTTCAAATTGTCCAGAGAAAGGGGCCTTCTGTACAATTTATATGAATCAGCTTGCATTGCAGAGATTATGGGGGAGTGTGTGTGTGTGTGTGTGTGTGTAAATTTTAAAGAAAACTTTATGTGGAAAAATTTGGAACTATGAAAGGGGAGAAATATAATGAACATTGATGTTCTCATCACTCATTTTCATCATTGTGGACAATTTGAAGATAAGTAACAGTCATCAAGATGAGTGCAGGTTTAAAAAAAAAAGCAAATGGTAACATGTAAGTTAACACTCATGTGCTTAAACTGGATTTTCCAGATTTCAGCACTGTCAGTAATTCTGTACAAAACCAAGAGTCTTATCTCCTTCCTTCAGTCTTCAGTTTAAATCCTAAGAAATATTATTAGAAGTGAAATAAAAGATCTCACTGGAGAATTATTGTGGGTTTTTCCATGACAAGAATAGGTGCTGATCATTAAGTTTGGGTATTTCAGATTCTAAAAATACTGGTGTTCCTTAGATTTCTAGCTTCATTGTGAAGAGAAGTCTTGTTGGGGTATTTGACAACAGTCAGATGGACTGGACCCCTTCTCCTGCCTGTTGTATCTTGATTCTTTCTCACCAATATGGAGACAACTTACATCAATCTTTGCAGGATTCCACTCTCTTTCAAGGTCATGATAGAGAACCTGTATCAGAGTTTGTTCCTTGTAGGGGCAGGTCGGACAGGCTTAGATCTGAGTGTCTTCCCTCACAGCTCTCCCTCCCAGGTAGCTATTTCCCATGCTTCACAGAAGGAAAGAAAACCACATTTGCAAAACGGGCAGATGGGCAGAGAGAACTTTTAGTGCCCTAAAACTAGATTACAGTTGTACCAAATTTGCAAAGACTCATCAAATTTAGAATCTTAAAATCGTGAACTTAATTATATGCAAATTTATCCCATATGGCTGTATGTATGTATGTATTTATTTTGGTTGCACTGGGGATCAAAACTGGTGCCTCATGTGTGTAGTATGCCACTGAACTACATCTCCCCAGCCCAAAACTGTTTGGTTTTTTTTTAAAGCATATTTGTTTAGTGTGCTTTTTTCCAAATTACAGTGATTACTCACTAGTCCCAACCATTTACTCTTCATGTTTGTTCATTTATTGCCATGGATAAGTAACATAAAGGAGATACTTTTATAATTGGTATTAGGATAACTTAATTTGTTCTCTTTAGCTTTATATGCAAACAAAATCATTGTGAAGAATGTTGCATAGTATTGACTTGGGTGGGATATAAATGACAATACAAATGAAAAAGTCCCACCTGATTGTTGCAGAAATGCAAGTCAGGTTTTAGTTACTTCCTGACTGTAAAAGAAACCAGATGCAAAAAGGAAAACGTGCTTTCCCGGAATGTTTCTGTGATGATGATCACAGTGTGCTACCTCAAAGTACGGCATCCTGGTGTTTGTGAGAACAGAAGTGGCCAGGTCACCCTCACCTCCTCCACTCTTCTCCCCAGGAGCAGGTCATAACAGTAGGAAGGAGTTTCTGACCTTTTCCCTAAAGCAAGCCATAAGGCCCTTGTTCAAGAAGTGCCCCCCCAAAACCCAGAGGGAGAAACGTCCTTATCTCTGAAGACGGAGGGTTGCAAAGAAAGTCCTGAACAAATTCACCTTGCTGTGTTTCCTCCAGTTTATTACCATTAGGTCATACTTTAGTGTCCAGTCATACATCTTTAAGACTTTCCACTTCAAAGAACATACACAGTTTACATGTTTGTTCAGGTCTTCATTTCCTTATGAATGCGTCCATGTCTCACAAAACTTACGTTTGTGAGACATGGACAAAATACATTTGTGGACTTTTCTGTTGTTAATCCATCTCTCGAACCTACGATGGGTGAGGGAAAGAATTTTGCCTCACCTCCGATGAGGTGGCCTTTTATTTATTCAAATAGTAAAATGAAGTCTGGTAGAGTCAAATCTTGGTCTTAAGTTTGTCAAGGCCTTGTCACTGAAGGACAGCCGACACTTCTTTAGCTAGAAGCGTCATTCCCTTACTTAAGAAGTACTCACTAGGGTGTCACTGTTCTGGCGACCAGTTAGTGGTATACAAAAAGGCACAGTAAACATCCCATCAGTCAGCCCTATAGTAGACAGATGGATACAGACCTACTGTGCTTATCACTTTGTGAGGTTCTGTTGCACATACCAAAACTATACGGTCTTTGAGAGAAGGCCTTTGCCTCAGGAGTTCCTTTCTTTTTGTTTTTTTACCTTTCGGTGCTGGGGATCGAACTCAGGGCACTCTACCCACTGCACTAAGTCCTCAGTCCTTCAGGAGTTCCTTTTGATATCTCTAGTCCTTTGTATTTTACCAGTGCTCCACAGATAGCTAACGCCTGAGTGAGTGAAAGGACCAGTAAAGTACTTGTGGATGACTGATATGGTCAGCTTGAGCAGGAACGCCCAGCTGGACTGAGTTGATGTGGTTCTGGGCGGAGAAGGTCCACCTGAGGATTGTTGCTGACACAACATAAAGCAGAATGGAAACAGAAGATAGTTGTCAGCTGTTTCCTAGGAGAAGCTCTTTTGAGTCTGGTTCTCCTGAAGGGGACTCGGCTGTTCTCGTTGCAGGAAGAGCTCGGGGCCTTGCTGTCATCAAGGACGGCTGCTGTTGCTTCAGGGGAGCTCCAGTCTTCATCTCTGCTTCAAGTATCATGTCCTGGTTCCAGTAAAGATTTCTTCAGCCGTCATCTGCAGGCACGGACGTACATGGGACAGTACTGTGGGCTCCCAGCCCTCGATTGGATCCTTTGGGTCTCCAGTGCCTAGACAGACATTCTCCAGTCTTCTTGCATTTGGCTTATAGGTGAATGTTGTAACTTGTAAATGTCCTGTATTAAATGTGCTCTCTTGCAAACCATTGGCTCTAGAAAGGTAACTAATACAGTACTCTTGTCCTCAAGAAAAGTACATCCTCGTTAGGATACTGCGGTGGTTTGTCCCCGTCAAAGTTCATGTTGAGGCTTGGTCCCACATGCCGCAGTGTTTGAATGAATTGATGTCTTCTGGCAGGCATGAGTTGTTGGTGTGGTGGGACTGGATTAGTTACTGTGAGAGTGGGTTGTTTTAAAGCGGGTTGTTTTGGTTTGGTCTTTTTATTGCTTTCTGCCATGAGTTGATGCAGTATGAGGCCCTCACCAGATTCCTGCACTGTGCTTTTGGACTTTCATCCTCCAGAACTGAGTCAAAAAAAACTTTTCTTTATAAGTTCTCTAGCCTCAGACACTCCATTATAGCATGAGAAAACAGATTAAGACAGAGACTTAAAAACCATACCCATATGAAAATGATAGCTAATAATTCCAGGTATTCATATTGTCCACATAGCACATGAAGAAGAGGGTAATGGTGGCTTGAACTGTTGAGAAAAGACCATAAAGTCATTCACACTTAAGTGAGTATACCTGAATCCCCAACTAAGAACAGGGTGATGCATATACAGACTGCACTGTAGAAATGGAGATGGTGCTGGGTGCAGTGGGCGCACCCTCCAGGCCAGCCTGCGCAGCTTCCAACATTGGATCATTGAGGGCACTCAGTTTGTGGATTTTTCTGACTCTACTCCCAGAGTCTTCTTTCTGGTGACCAACTGTGTTGGTATTTTATTTCTTCCTTTGTCCCTTTTGCACAGTACCTGTGGGTTTTAGCACTCCATTACCAAAAACGCAGAAAAGAGAAACAAAGATAGTTTGTGCAGGGACCTTGAAAAGACAGGACTGACTAAAGCCAAAGGGAAACGTGGGAAATAGGGCTGGGTGGAAAAAGTGGCTGCCGATTGTCCAGGGACTTTATTATAGGCTTAAAGAGGAGATTAGACACTAGGAGATCAGTGGATTACTTGAATGAAGAAATGATTAAAATGTACAAACTCATTGTCAAAGTCATTGATTGACCGGGTGGATAAAATGACTGCCTTTTGCGTCTCTTAAGTGTGAGATGCTTATATATTTAAGAGGTTAGAATATTTGGTCGTTGCATTTTCTTGTTTTCTGGCACCTTGAGGAAAATAATCATCAACTTACCCTTCCTTCCTTCCCTCCCTCTCCCCACCCTTCCTTCCTTCCAGTGCGAGTAGTGTTTCATTTGAAACATTCAGGCAGGAATTTACCAGGGCTGGCTCTGTGCACTGGAGTTCAGTTCATAGATGAAGAAATCCCGCACATGGGTGGTTAGACTGTCAGTGGTGGTGATGAGTGCTGCTGGAGTTGGGAGGAGGAGGTCCTCTTTTCTGCAGAGAGTCGTGAACTGAAAGCAGTGTAACTTGGGTGCAAGGCAGTTTCCCGTTTTCTTTTGATCCCTTCATATAGAGGATAAAGAGGCTTAGTTATTTAAGTTCCAGGTTCAGATGAATTTGGTGATAGAGGGAATATAGATAGGACCGTGGGTACCTCAGTATTGACAATAAAATACTCGACGTTGTTTACATCTTCCCCGGCGTAAATGACTAGGTGAAACATTGTCAAGACAGGTCAACATCCTTGTTTACAAAAAATGTTAGACTAAGGTAATTAACAATCCTTAAATACAACTTGAAGTCAAGTTAGTTATACTAAGCTTTGAACTCTAGCAGTTCTTACAACACTTAAAAATTGTGCCTTTGAAAAGATTGGAACAAAGTAAAGCTTCAGTCTCGGCATACAGATTTGCTTTGTTTCTTTCCAGTAGTCTAAAAAGGGCAGGTGTTGATTGTCAGTCTGCTTAATCACCCAATTCTGATTAAAGTCAGTGCTTTGGTTCTTAATGGCTTGCTCAGTAAACAGGTGTTTGGGTTAGGGTAGCTCGTATGCCTTCCTAGCTCTGTCTCTGTGTTTTGTAGAAAAACGATTGCTTAAGCAGTAGCTCCTCAAGAGTTAAAAACAAAAACAAAACTAGCATCTAGTCTAAGCCTGCTTAGCTCTAATTTATTAACTTTTTGGAACTGTAATAACTTGTTAGATCTTGTACAGTAAAACGTAATTCCTAATTTTCCAAGGCCAGCTGTAGAACAGGATTCTAAAGGCCTTAATGGAAAAGGGTGGGTAATGTTTTTGTCAAGAGGCCACTTAGAGAAATCAGTTCCATGTAATTTTTAATACAGTTCTTGGGATAGACTTTTTATGACTCAATATTACAGATGTCATTAATTTATCATGGAAAATAGTGAGACAATATGACAATTATCTTCAGACTCAAGAATACTTGGGCAGCAGGGCAAGTGATGATTGAATAGTTTCAACAGAGGCTGGTACAGAATGCCACCAAGCTGGAGTACTGAAGCCACAGCCGAGCCACGGGCCTCGTGGTGTCTGATCATGCTTGATGGGTCTGTCAGGCAGCAGAAGAAAACTGAGGCCTGCTGGAAATCTGAGGCCTCCAGAGTCCTCACCAAAGGAGACTGCCTGATCCTCACTTTTCTCGGCAGGCTACAGATGCACGAGCGGGCAAAGTGGGGGGTTGATTTACTTTGTTCTGTCTCACAGTCCTGTTTCTACTTGCTCTCCTCCTTTGAATGGTAGACACTTTAGAGGAGGGCAAACCTATTGCAGGAAAATTTCAAACATTTTTGTGAGGGAAGAAGTTAAAATACATGGGTGAACATTTGCGACCAGACCAAATGGGGTAATGGTTTTGCTCTGCTGGTGGTTGAACTTTTCATTGTCTTTTGCAAGAATAGAACTTAAAGGTGGAAGTTATGCCTGACTCATTAAGTATAGCCTGTCATCTCTGGACCCCAGAATGTCCCAGGAGCAGAGGAATCTGTGAATAAGAAAGGCCACCAGCATGAATTGAGAGATGGTTCTCTCTCTCTTCTACTCACAGTCCTTGTTACAGATTGAATTGTGTTCTCCAAAATGGGTATGGTGACATTGTAACCCTTGGAACCTCAGGATGTTGCCTTATTTGGAAATAGGATCTGAAAAGAGGTGAAGTCATTAATCCAGTAGAATTGGTGTAGTTGTAAAAAGGGGGGATTTGAGCACAGAGACAGACACCAGAGAGTGAAGGTGGTGTGAAGACACAGAATGCCATCCACAAACCAGGAGCGCAAGCGTGGAATAGACAGTTCCTCACAGCCCTCAGAGGGACCCAGTCCTGCCTACACCTTAATTTCAGACTTTTCGCCTCCAGACTTGAGACAAGCAATTTCTGCTGGTTGAAGCCTTCCAGTTTTTAGTGCCTCATTCTGATGACCTCCGGAAACTAGTACCGTTCGGCGGCATTTGGGGAACCAAATGCCGCCGAACTGTGAGCAAGCCCTCATCCTCATGGCCTCTGCTTCCTTATTTGTGAAACAAAGTCTTAGAGTAGATGATGTCAGGACCTTCCCGCTCTGACATTTGATGATTAATACTTCAGAAAGTGCATGCTGTTTTCAGCAGAGGAATTGTTGTTATACTTCTTAATGTAGCAAAAATACAGGAGAAATATGCTTTTTTCAGTTCCCAATTTTGTTCTTTTCATTCAGGAGTCGTTGGTGGTACTTCCCTTAAACTAAAATATTGGGTAAGGCTGTCCCTTCCAAGTTGACACACTAAACAAATGACAGCATGTCTAGTCTGTGGGGATAATATAAAACCAAAGATCTTATCACCTAAAAGCATATAGCTCTTTTCTGCTGGCTTGGGGTGAAAATATGTTGGGTATCATTTTAGGAACTTTTCTTGCCTAGATTTGTAGAATGATTTCTTGCAAACTTCCACAGGCTTATTCGTGGTTTTTCCAAAGGAACCAGCTAGGTAAGATACAGGCCACTCAGTATTTGCTAGATGCCTTGTCTCTCTGCAGACTGTAAAGCGCAGCAACACCCTGCACATGGCTTGTATAGTTCACATCAGACTTCACATGAGGTAGGCACTCCACGTGGGGTCTGATGTCTTTCTTGACATGTTGACAAGTTACAGTGCACGGAGGAAGCAGCCACCTACTTCTCTAGTGGAAAGCTGCAGCTGAAACCTACAAAGTGCAGTTGAAATAATTACTTACTTCTACCCCACCCATGCATAGGTTAAAACAGAGGGAAGGGCCCAAAAATGTCCTCAGCGTTAATATCTAACTCTGAGGAGACTCCGATGAATCACCTGTATGGATTATAAATGACACACCTTGGAAAAACACCATGAGAGGCCTCAGGACAGTCTCTATCGTGTGAACCTACCAAACATGTTGTGTTTTGAAAGGAGATGTTTTTAAGGTTTCAAGTAGTGGA
Source organism: Hystrix cristata (assembly GCA_004026905.1). NCBI lineage: Eukaryota > Metazoa > Chordata > Mammalia > Rodentia > Hystricidae > Hystrix > Hystrix cristata. The sequence goes on along the minus strand of PVJO010002405.1, from coordinate 18,042 downwards.
ACTTTGTCCTTTTTCTTTATTGTCAAGGCTGAAACCTTCTTTGTATAAGTGTATAACATTGTTTGTGACTATTAATTTCATTGTGTTCATACAACAATGAAACTGTCCTGCTTCTGGATCTGTGCCTGGCGCTTTCCTCCTGCTGTTCCCCGGCCTCTGGTGGCTAGAGCAAAGCCAGGAACAAAGGGTGCGCAGCTTCTCTTGGCTCACGTGTCTTCCTGTAACAATTTTTGTTACAGTGTCAAATGCGTATGAAAAACAAATAAAACAGCCCTCATGAGGTTAAGATTCCTAGACTTGTAGAATCTTCCAACATCGGATCATCGAGGGTCACTCAGTTTGTGGATTTTTCTGGCTCTAATCCCAGAGCATTCTTTCTGGCCACCAGTTGTGTTGGCATTTTATTTCTTCCTTTGTCCCTTTTCCAGAGGATCCTGAGAGAATGGAGGGACTCAAAACCCAACCCATCCGTGTTGCCGTTAGTTATTAGAAGTTGAAAGAATTTGGTGGGTGCACAGTTTGAAATCATCGGTCAGACAGTGACTCCGGGTGTTTTTGCATTGTTGTCTGCTGTTCTGTTTTAGGGTTTGTTCATTTTCCTTATCCCTGCGAACATGGCTTCTGGTGGCTGGAGCCAGTTTGCCTTCATTCTTTGATTTCCGTGGCCCAATTCAGTGGCTCTCAACTTGTTTTCTGCTACAACACAGATGGCTTTCACAGGCTCACGTGTTCACAGGGCTGTATCCAGGGTTATGATGCAGAATTCTAAGCAAGCTACTTGTAATTCCACCCATTTCTTCCCCATTCAGGGTAGCACCATGGAAGCACATGAGAGACCTTGCAGTTAGCTGGCTCAACTTTTTTTTGGTTGTTTTTTTAGGTACTGGGGATTGAATCCAGGGAGCACTGAGCTACGTCTCTGCCGTTTTTCTTTTTTATTTTGAGACCTGGTCTTGCTAAGTTGCCCAGGCTGCCCTCAAATGTGGCACTTCACCCTTCGCCTCCCAGCTAGCTGGGATTACAGATGTGTGTCACCACGCCTGACTGGTCTCCACTTTGTAAAAGTGGATTCTTGTCTTACTTTAGTCCCTTGCAGATTTCATTGATTATTAAAAATAATTGGTGTTTGAAATACGTAATAAAATGGCCAGTCACATCAGGAATGCCCTTGTAGACATTTGCCAGTTTAAAAGTCTCGTAAAATTTCACCAAACATGGTGATGTCCCTCAACTCCTCAAAGAAGATGAAGAAAGTAAGCAAGCCTTTATATTTTCTCCTGTTGCTCCCTCAGCTTCCCTGTTATTATCATATTATTATGTTATACTCAGATCGTTGGCCCCTGGAATTGTATTTGTGGTATTGTTTGGTCAGGGTTTTTTCTCTAAATGCTTTTCATGCTTAATCCTGGTCCCTGCAGCTCTGCCTCCCCTTCTCTGCCGACCTCTCAGTGGGGTAGATCCAGAAGTCTTCAAGACAGGATCTTTGCGCGAAGTGGTAGCACACATCTGCAATCCCAGCAGTTGGGAGGCTGAGGCAGGAGGATCATGAGTTCGAGGCCAGCCTGGGCTACAGTGCAAATTCAAAGCCAGCTTTAGCTACATGGAAAGTCCTGTCTCAAAAAACCAAAGGGGAGCGGCTCTTAGACACTTTTTACCCTGAAGGTTTTTGTTTTGTCCTCTTGTGACATGTGCCTGCCTGTTGTCCGCTCCAAGACAGCAACTCACATGGGCACCATGGTCTCAAATCTAACTTTCTTTACCTCAGAGCATATGGACTCGGCACCACTGTTATTTCCTTTGCAGAGTGTAGATAACCTGGAAGGTCATCTCAGGGTTTCCCCTCGAGCCTAGATCTTTGTGTCTGAATGGCTAGAGAATGGCCAAGTTCTGTACTCATTTTCTAAGCAATTATACTGTAGCACTTTCCCCAAAATGATACATCTTCTAGCTCTGAAGATTTCTTAATTTCAGAGATAGCGTCTTTTATTAAATCTTTAAACTTTTGAATTATGTAATAATTTGATACATATAAAAGAATATGCCATGTTTATGTAAACTATGAGGCATAATTATTTAACAAAAATTCAGGACCTCATCACCCAGTGTAGTAGCAAGTACACTACCAATATCATTGGGTTAAAATATTGTAAACATATTTGAATTCCCCTGTGTATGTCTCCTCAACCTATAAATTTTCACCTACCCTGAAAATGGCAGTGTTCCGGAATTTGGTATTTATTAAATAATTATTTGTAGTACTGGGGATTGAACCCAGAACTTTTGCACTGAGCCATATACCCAGCCCTTTTTTTGTTTTTAGTTTTTAGACAGAATCTTGGTAACTTGCTGAGTTGTCCAGGCTGAACTCAAAATCATGATCCTCCTGCCTCAGTCTCCCAGAGTGCTAGGATTATAGGCAGGCACCACCACGCCTGGCATTTATTTCTATACATGTTTTCATGCCTTTTCTACATGAAATGTGTCCATAAACAACATTTAGTATTGATTTGCACGTTTTCAAACTTAATGTAAATGGTACATGCTGTGCATAGAAGAAGCATGTAGTTTGCTTGCACCATACATTGTTATGTATTATTATGTATTGAGGATATAGTTTCAGATACATTCAGCTCTAAGGACCACTCTGTTATGTGGTTTTCTCCTTCACAGCCCATCTCTGATGAACTTTTAAGTTTTCCACAGTTTTGTTCTATTCCCAGGAGTTTATGATGAGTGTCTGTGCGTGTATGTGTGTACGTCCAGGATGGCTTGGTACCGAAGTGCAGGCTGCTGTTGGGGATGTGTGGGGAGTGGAACTGTTGGGCTGCAGAGGATGCCCCTCTGTCTTGCTGGCACCACACACCACTCTCCACGCCGCTTGTCTCTGTCTCCCTCTCTATCAGCCGCATATGAGAATTTTCTTTCCTTTACATCCTTGGGAACTTTTGATATTGCCAGAATTTTTCCCTTTCACCATTCTTACAGATGTGAGATGAAATGTCTTGGTTACTTCTTTTTTTGATGGTTGGTTCATATCCTTTA
>PVJO010002405.1:0-12500 GCA_004026905.1 Hystrix cristata | reverse complement strand
CCCTCTGTTCCCTCCCTCCCTATTTATAGCAGGTTTATTCATAATTTTCCATATTTTCCCTTTCCCTTTTCTGTCCTTTTACAACCTGTACTCTTATACAGAGCAAAAGGGTTTTCATTATACTTCAAAGAGAAAGTAATGCTTCAGTTTCAATTTGCTTTTGATTTCTTCTCCCTTCTTCCCACAGTCTATCCTTTCAAAAAAAAGCTAGTGAGTAATGAAAGAACTAGAGCTTTTTAAGAGGGAGCTGTCCCCATCCATAAGTGGAATGTGCCATCATCGAGGGCTCCCCTCAGCCGTGCAGTTGCCAGAGTGCTGGGAGACCCCGAGGGGCATGGAGACCAAGTGCGCCCACTGCAGCAGCATCCATCCCGCCTCGGTGGAACTGTTCCTGGAAATGCTCAGCCTCCACAGAGCCCCGTTGTTCTCCCTCCTCTTGGCCGCCGTCAACCCACTTGGTTCTCGAGGCTGGTCGGCAGGGCTGCCAAAGACTTTTGTATAGCCACAGAGGGATGGCAGTTGTACCAGATGGCAGGTTTTGCTTGCTTCTGCTCACCCAGACAGACAAATTTAAAGAGGGCTGGTGGCAAAATAAGAATCGTTCCCACCTTCAAACATTATTTATGCCCTAATGTATTAATTTCTTCTCATCATCTTAGGAGACACAGGTAACTTATTTGAAAAATCTAATCATATTATATGACTTGAGCTTTTCTGCGTAGGTTGTGAATTCCTGCATACATGCTAATGGGCGCGATGCTTCCAGAACTCTGATGAATAGGGTGAAATATGTTCCCTTCACTAAACCTGGATGTGGGTTTTGATTTGCATGTAGTTTTTCATTAAGCAAAGAATGGGCAGGCTTTTTTCATTGAGCAGAACTGAAATGACAGTTGATTTTTTTTTTTTTTTTTTAAGGATAGATACCCAGAAGGGGCTAATTCCCCCATATGGCAAAGATTTGTAGTCCTCAGTGCCTGTAACTGTGGGGCAGGGAGCTCTGTAAGTGAGGAGGGGTGTCTGTCCTCACGTGATCTGTGGCTGGGTGGGTGGGAAGTGGGGGCACCGCTGATGCTGGTGGAGTTGAGGAGGCACATACTGTATGTCTCTGTGTTGGGAAAGGATACCTCTGGAGCCTCCGACCTGGGCTCTGTGACCTCTCCCCCTTCAACCCACACCCCACAATGCAGCAGGGAGTCTGCGCACCGCTGGTGGCGTGGCAGCGCTTCTATGCTCTGGTGCTGGGGTGTGATCCAAGGTGCCTTGTACCCTGGTGAAGGCCTCTCCTCGGGGGCCTTGTGACCTGACCATCCTCTGGGTGCACATGACACATGCTCAGCACCCACTCGCCTAGCCTCGCCGACTTTCTTTGCTGTTCTTTGAAGGCTCCAGCCCCTGCCCCATGGCTTTTGCTTCTGTTGCGCTTGCTGCCTAGAACGCTCTTCCCCCAGATACTTGGAGTACAGTTGCATCCCCCCTCCTCAGACACGATCTTTCCTTTGAGGCTTTGTGACCACCCCTTCTAATCTGTTGGCTATCCCCATCTCCTTCCTTTCCTACCCTATTCGCTGCTTTGTTCTTTTCCAGTGAACTTGAATCTTCATCTGTTATGACATATATTTTATCTTTGATGCCTTTGTCTGCCTCCATTATGACACAAATTTCATTAACCACTTAGCAGTCGAATTATTTAAATACAGGATGACCAAAAATTGCATATTTTTCATTAAATTTTATAAGATAATATAAAAAATATAAAAACAATTTTATCGAATTTATTCAATACTAGAATCAACTAATTGAAATGACACCCGCCTGAACAACGTTAGGGATAATCAGTACATAAACAAACATGTTGCCCGAGTGACACTGTGGGTAAACTGTTAAGTGGTTAAGGTAAGATTTTTACATGGTTTACTTACTGCTGTACCCTTGGTATTCCTTGGCTTCTGGATCCTTCACTCTAAGTAGGTCTCTGTCATAACATGACTGTTTTCCCTCTGTGTGTCTATCTTCTTCTAAGGACACCTGCTATATTAGATTTAGGGTCCTCTCTACTAACCTCACCTTAACTTGATTATACCTTCAGAGACCCTGTTTCCAAACATCACATTCACAGGTATTGAGAGTTGGGCTTGTCCTTATATTTTTTAGGGGAATGAAACTCAACCCACAACACTCTCTTTGTGAGGAAAAAGCACCCACAAAGAAAGCGTAGTTTATTGAGAGTAGAGAGAAGACTTGATCTTTCCTGAGAACCTTGAGCTGTCATCAATAAAGTGCTGTTGTCTTTATTGATTGCCTTGTCCTAGAACTGGGATTTTTGTCCTCAAACCTTGCAGAGGGATTCCATAAAATGAATCAGATAGACCTTCTTTCTTTCTCCTGAGTCAAGAACACTGGAAAAATGAACAGATTAACCGAATGCGGAATTCCCTGAAAAGACAGACAAAAACAAGAGTAGCTGTGGTTTTTCTGTGGGAGCTCTCAGACCTCCAAAGAGGGAGATCTGAAAGGTGGCAGGCAGCAGAAACAGTATGTCTTGGGTCTAAAGAGCCCTTTCCCAGAGGCCCTTCGTGGCCCTCCCTCCTGTCTTTCCAAGGATGCCTGAGGAGTCCTCATTTTAATCAGTGCTCTGTGACATTACCATGTAAGAAGTACTGCAGGTACTTGTTGGAACTGGGGGGACTCATGCATTTCCACACTCAGAGAAATGGAACACTGGCCTTTGTTCTTCTCTTCACAGCACAGGACACCATCACTAGGTCTGTGGATAGAAGTCCCAGCCATTAGAGAGGCCCTCTGAGGTTCAGAGGATTTTCCTGGCCAGAACGATGTTGACCATGGTGGAGGGAGGCCACGTTAAAGGGCCACGATCCACTGCCTGTAGGGAAGAGTGCACAGCACACGCCCAGCAGGGCTTAGGTAGTCGGAAACGTGGCAGCTCCATACCCCCAAAGTGAATTTTAAAGTTGACTTATTTATGCTGCTCTCATAGCAACAGGCAAACTCTTCTGACCTATAGCCACAGAAGACTCTGTAAAAGAAACTATAGGAGGAAAAACATAATAATGCCAGGAAAAGAGAAATTTAATGAAGTACCATTCTTTCACTTATTCAGTCAACTGAGAATAACAATTTGTGCATTTGGCAGTTGAATGGGAAATGGCATTTCATGTTGCAGCATGAACCTGCTTACATTACGCAATTTATTTTTTTGTTTAGACACAATGTACTGAGAACTTTCTTCAAGTGGAGAGCGATTAAAAATGTGAGAACCGGCCGTGCTCACTAACCTGAAGCATTTGGGGATTTAGAGGAATGATAAATGCAAACAGCCCAGAATCCAGAAACTGTTTTGAGCATTTAAACTCTAGACTCTGGGAACGTGTGCATGTCTGCAGTTAGTCGGGTGTGGATGGTTTTTCTTTCTGTGAGGTCTCTCTTCACTTCTATCTTGTCTGGACAGGGTGGAGCCCCTGTGTAAATTCTATTTCTAGCTTGAAGAAAGACTAAATTACTCTCAAACCAAGCCAGTACTACTTGGAAAATGGGAAGGCACGCTAGATGGGGCATGTCTTCTCCTCTGGCCAGGCTGTGAACTCTGGAGCCCCCCTCTGCTGGATGCTCCTGGGAGATCGCCCTAGGCCTGTGTTAAGCCACTGGACCAAGCCAAAGTAATGCCTCTCGTCTCTCTCATGTTTGTACTGAAGATCCGTGTTTGGTAACTGTTTCATATATCTTTCTACCACTTGACTCTGGGCTTGCAGTTAATGCTGTACTCAGCATATTTCTGTGTGACTTTGCAAGAAATTTATAGGCCAAAGCTCTTGCAAGCTATTTGTGCCCTCTTCTTGTCTTTCTTTCTCTCTGTCCTTCTCTCTGTCTCTCTCTTTAATAATAATATGTATGTTTTTATATTATATATGTTTACGGATAACCAACCCATTTCTATTTTTCTTTTTCTTCAAGGAGAGGTTAAAATTAGATTTTAAGAATCACTCCTCCCACCCCTTGTAACCTGCCTGTTTAGGAACTCTCGCATGGTAACATCTTGATTCCCATTTTGGCTGTGGAACTACATAAACTAGTTTGTTGCATGCTGCTTCACTTTGTATTCATGGTTATGATATTGAAACTTCAGGACCACACACAGATAGCAAAGTCTCTGGCCACTTAAGCATGTAAACAGTCTGGCTTTTTATAAAGTGGAAAAATATTTCTTGTGCACTATTTTAACATGATCAGCATGTTGAAACTTGGTGTGCAACTGTGTCAACATTTCTTTGGCTCTGAAGAACAAACCTGCAGAGCCTCATGGTAACATAAAATGCAAAACTGGCTTGTTTACTGTTGGAATTTAGGCTGCAGTTACCGTCTGAAGTTGACTTCCAAACTTGGAAGACAGAATAAACGAAATAATTAATATTTTTGCATCATGATTATAGTAGTTAAAATAATGATTCCCTTTCAGATAGCATTTTTTCAGGAAATCAGAGGACAATGGATGGCTGAATTACCATGAAGCCCCGTTACGGAAGAAGCCCACATGGGGCCCAAGCTGACAGGGTCTTCCCTTGTTTCATGGAGTTGCTGCCCACGTCACTGTGTCAAGCTCTTTTGTACCTGCTGGGCAGGTGGACAGAGACGGGCTGCTGCCTTGTGTTGCTGGCTCTCGCTCTCTGGCTTTGTTGAGGGAAGCAAGCAGTAAGCAAGAGGTGAACAGGAAGATACTTGTGATTGCTGTGAAGTGGGATTGGATACGGCGTTCCCTGAGTGCTCTGTTGAGACCCTTAGGGTCGGTTGGTGAACAAAACAAACTGGGCCTCATGTTCTATTATAGGGGACAGACATTAAGCAGTAATCTAAATAATTATGTAAATTATAAAGTAGGTGGCTAAGTAATCAGTACTGTCCAACAAGAAAGAGTAGAAAAGGTAAATCAAGAGTAAGGTGGGTGAGTAGACAGACTACAATTTTATTTTTATTTTTCCAGCTTCACTGAAGATAATAAATATTGTATATTTGTATTACAGGTACGCACATGATGTGATGTACATTATGGAATGATTGTCATGATCGAGTTTAATATGTCTGTTATCTCACACAGTTATCATGTTGTATGCGTGTGACAAAACTGTTAAAGATCTGCTGTCTTAGCAAATTTCAGGTGAAGCTTTGATTTTAAATAGGTGGCCCAGGAAAGCCTCACTGAGAAGACTTGAGGAGGTAAGAGGCTGAAAAGCAAAGAGGCAGGTGTGGCCTGAGTGGAGAGATGGAGGCCGAAAAGTGGGGATCTCGGTACGCAGGAAGGAAGGCTATGTGAAGACACTGAGTGGCATAACCACGAATGCAGCAGCCACAGCTGCTGTTTTGGGGGATGTTGGGGAAGGCTTTGGAGGGCTCGCAGGATTTGAGCTGAAACCCGGAGTGTGGGAGCCCGGCACGTGAGTGTCCCAGGCAGAGGAGCAGCAAGGACCAAAGGCCTGAGAGAGGGGAGGGAGCGCTGTGGCCGCCCCACAGGAGGCCCAGGGGCAGGGTGGAGAATGGGCTGGGAGAAAAGGAAGGAAACACTCAGATCAGGTCTGGTCCAGGGCTGGGGATTCTCTCTGTGAAGACAGTTGGGGAATTGAGACCAGACACTCTGCACTGCTTTCCCTGAACTCAGACTGAGGACTGAGAGCTCCAGGTGGCCAGGATTTGACCTGCCGGACTCTCCGCCGTGTCCTCTTGGTGGCCCGTGCCTGGCGAGTGTTGGACACAGACAATGAGCACGTGAAAGGAGGGGCGGGACTCAGCAACACACCTTCTGGGGACCTGAGCCAATGGTCTTTTTATTTTTATTGGAAAATATAATAACAACAGAAAAATCTCTAGAATATATAATAGCACTTTTATATCAGCCACTCATCCTGGATGAGGGGAACCCGGGCTGCAGGCTGCTTTCCTGCCTGCTGTCATCTGTGTGGAGCCGGGGACCCTCCCCTCGGATCCTGTCTGGCTCCACTAAAGGTGAGGCAGGCTGCAGTGAGAAGGGAGCCTGGGCCTGGCCCCGGGCGCTGGCACATTATCGATGAGCCAGGATGGGCGGACCCAGCAGGATTTGGTCACAGCCACAGTGTATCTCTGAAGGATGCTGCCACCAAGGCTGCAGGGTCTGTGGTAAGATCCTGGGTACTTCCTGTGCTCACTCATCAGAGAATTCTGCTGCTGTTATGTTCTTGCCCCTCAATTTTCCTTGCTGGCAAAATGGAACTAGTTTGTTCAACAATGAGTTGCTGGTGGTTCTTTAAAATTTAAAATGCTTGCAATATATTGCTGTCATAATCTGCCAATATCTTTTTAATCTCCAGTGTGTCATATTTATCAGTAATATGGGCCCGATGGTGTATACTCATCTTTCAGGCACATAGAAAGCTTTCTTGTTTTTTTTTTTTTTTTTTTTTTTTTTTTTTTTTTTTTTTTTTTTTTTTTTTTTTTTTTTTTTTTTTTTTTTTTTTTTTTTTTTTTTTTTTTTTTTTTTTTTTTTTTTTTTTTTTTTTGGTGGTACCAGGAATCGAACTCAGACCCTTGTGCTTACAAGGCAAGCACTCTAATCACTGAGCTAAATCCCCAGCCCCTTAGAAAGCTTTCTTCATTATAGTCTCAGAGAAAAAACAACCCACTGGAAGAATTAGGCAAATTCTCACCCTTCCGTATCTTCCTGCCATGAGGTCCTTCCGCTTCGGGGATATTGCCAGGGTTTTGAACTCAGCCTTATGAGAATATCTGTTTACCTGATGACTAGGCAGGCAGTAAGTGATAAGGGTCTTTATTTTGAGCTGAAATCTGCCCCCTGTAACCTCCCTCCAATTGTTTTAATTTTGTCAACAGAGTATGTCCATTAGCTCTTAACACTGCCACCACCAATTACTTAGGAGTAAAAGCAGCAGCAGCAGCTGGACATTTGCCCTTGTATTCTGCGTCCTACCTCGCTGTGGGGAAGAGGCTGCTAACTGTCCAGTGTTGCAGCTGAGTCTTGGAACGGGTGAGCCCTTGTTAGGAGGACAGCCTGGGGAGCACACGGAGAGTTAACTTCACGTTGCTGCCTCACACGTGTCCTTCACAGGGCAGCCTGTGTGTGGAGACCTAGGCCTGTCATTTCCAACCCCGGACCTTTGTTTTGTTTCCATACTGAGTAGTTGAGTTCCTCCATCCATTCCATACATGATGTACTAGATACCATACTCTCGGCTCTTCGTACTTTTTTGAATCCTTTTTCATTTGATAGAATCCTCTGGAAATTTGGTGCCTTTGAGGAAGCTATATTTTCATAAATTTTAATTTCATTTTGTATGTGAGTTTGCCACATAGTAAAATCTTATGCTTATCATAAGAGAAATAATTTGCTGTGGTTTTTCTCTTGTCAGAGAATAGCACACAATGTGAGACTGTGGGATTGGAAGATAGTATCTTTAAGTTACTTGAGTCTAGAACAGAGCTTGGCGAGGTTTTTCAGCTGACCGCATTTTAGGCTTTGCGATCCATGTAGTCTGCAGTAGCTCAGCTCTTCGTCATTGCCTGAAAGAGACGTAGACAGCATGTAAACAAATAAACATGGTCACCATGTAGTAAATTTATTCACAGATAGATAGTGACTGGGTTTTGACCCTGGGTCATAGTTTGCACTTCGTGAGACTGTTCTTTATAATGAAAAAATGTTTTGTTCTTTTTGTTTTTTGTTTTTTGTTTTTTAGTGCTGGAGATCAAACTCAGGGCCTGGTGCTTGGGAGGCAGGCACTGAAAAAATGTTTGTAAGTGAGTACTAAGGGCAGTCCCTGTGGTTTTGGCATAATTATTAATGTCACCTCCTTTCAAAGGTGTCTGTGTCAGTAAATTAATACAGTGTCATGTAGTATTATAATACTTTAAGGTTCTTCAGGAAGCCAAGGTGAAAAAGGATCTCTGGTTTCAGTCTATACTGCACTATTACTGCAGTCAGTTATTATATGTTACTTACAATAGTCAGGACTTTTCTGCATCAAGTGACTTTTCCATAGGTTTTTCTCCTGCTTTGATCTATGAAGAGCACCTAGCAGTAGAGGAAACTCAAGGAGAAAAAACAGAGCCTTCCCATAGGAATGTCCACCATTCACCTTTTCAGAATAGTGCCTGTGTGCTGGGCACTCTACCAAAGGCCTTAGCTCAGGAAATGTTTGCTAATCCCATGAGTTAAGTATGACTATAATTCCCATTTTACTTGTGAGGAAACTGAAGCACAGAAGTATAAGGAAATCTGCCCAGGATCATGGAGCTCATAGTTAGATTTGGTTTCAGCTCTGAACTGTCTGACCCCAGAATGCAAGTTCTGAGGCTGGATAAATATGAAATAATAAATCAGTCAAATGCAAGTAGATTGGCTTGTGTAGAAGAGGCGGCACTTTTTGCCTCCCACCTTCTCCATCTCAGGAGATTGAGGGTGTTAGGTGGGACCTCTCAGCTTTCTAGCTGAAGTAATCCCTGAGGCACTGGAGGGACCTGCAGACACCAAGCTTGTGAGGGCATCCATGGATTTAAGGGATGCAGGGCTTAAGCAGATGTTGGGGGGCCACTTTTTGCATTGGAGCTGCCTCTGGGAGCTCAGGGCTTCGTCTGGTTGGGCGAAGTGGTTGGAAGAGTTCCAGCTTTGCTTCTTACTGGACACCAGTGACTTCTGGTGAGGACAGTAGAGGGAGAGCAGCCCACACTAGTCCCTGCACTCTTATGTTTAGTTCCCCATACTTCAGCTCAGTGATTTAAAAAGAACACCAAGTCGTATATAATTTTCAATGGGAGTTGCCTTCTTTAGATAAACCTGTGCCAAAAGGAAATCTTTAAAAATGATTTCCATCACTCTTATTATTTCTGGGTGGTATTTTTTTGTACATTTTCCAAAGCAATGACCCTAACCACAATGAGGACAGTCATTTGGAGCTTTTGCAAACTCTTTACTAGGAGAAAAGTGCAAAGAAGTGTTATGTAGGTTTGGTTACAAACTCCTCCAGGGAGTAGAAACCAGTGGGTAAACCTCCTGGCCCAACTTTTAACATGTGTCCTTCAAGGGATATTCTATTTGGTATATTTTCCCAGATTTTGAATGTTGCCCCAGGACAACTGTCTAAGTTCATTTTGGCATGAGGACAAATGAGAGGATGTTTCCTGTTTGCCTGACTCTTGCCCCAACTTCTTTCTCTGTTCTGTTAAGCTCTTGGCTAAATTCTTTCCTCTTGTAGTCTACATTTTAACTGATGTTAGGGCATCAAGTGCAAAAATCTGCAAACAGTTAGCTTTCATGTTTGAGCATTCTGGTCAGAGCATACCAAAGTTAAAGTTCTCATAGCACGGAAAGATCACCCTCTGTATAATGCATTAAACATTTAATAACTGTACCAATAATCCCAAACACTTTTAATGGGCCACACGGGAGCCTTAATGTGGTAAAAAAAGAAAAAAAATGTATTTCTTCTCTGTTAACTTGCATCAAATTGAGAGAAATTCTTCGAAGCAACTTTGAGGGACTGGAAGTTTATAAGCCTAGAAACAAGTAGCATTTTCTTAAAGTAGTTTTTACATAGAAAGAGACAATAAAAATAGGGGTGCATTGACCTAATTCATTGTCCATTTCTTTGCAGTTTAGTACTTTTCGGGTTGAAGAGAGGCGTCACCTCCCTCCAGTGTATCTGCAGTTTGTCAGGCTAAGCAATATTGAGTGGGTTTGGCAACAAAATCATCATCAGAATACACATCTCTCTGGCTTCAAGGTCTTGTTCTTTTATTGTAAATATGGACTGTCTGAATTTGACCTTTTTCAAAGTAGTTTAGAAAATAGGACACTCAATGTTGCAGGAAAAAAAATTAGAAGGTTGATGTGTTTTGTATTAAATTGAATTCATATTTATTCCTCAGTTTAAGCATTTTTAAAGGAATTATTCTCTGGTAAAATAAGTGTGCACTCAAAATGATTCACTTGCTTTCAAAAGCTCAAAAAGAAATGATTGAAACAAGGACAAAGCCTAGTAATATAATTACCAGCTTTCCTTTGTCTGGCCTTGTTTCATATAGTGTTGGGTCCTTGCTCCCGGTGCCATCCAGTCAGAACACTTAGAGTTATGATATGGATGCCTGAAGATTTGGGGACTAATATTTCTCATGTATTTGGAAGGAAGTGATGTCTCCTGGATGAAGTTCATGACAAAGCGTAGCTTATCAGCTCAGTAGTCTGAATTCTGTACCTATATGGTAACTTTTAGAAACTTAAAATTTTCATTAAAACTTTAAGAAATGTGCATATATATTATCATTTTATGGTATTTGTATAGTTGGTATCAGAATATCGAGTAGTTCCTTGGGAAGGTTGATATTTTAAGAGAAATACCGACTTGGTTTTGCTATGTGGTCACCTGAAAACACCTCTCTTGCTTCTTGGTGCCATCGTTCTCTGTACCGTAGCGTCTGGGCCCGCACACAATGTAAATATTAGCCGATTCTTATTCTTTGAAAATTTAGCTTTTCAGTTCAGAGAAAATAGTAGGCTGTAGACCACCTTAGATGCTTACGGTCACTGATGTTATTGAGCAAAGCTGAGGTATGACTCTAGGGAGGCCGATTTCCTGGCGGGGATTAGAAACTGACTCTGGCGGCTCTTGGGGAGGAGAAATTCCTGGCCCTTGGCAGCATTGAGGGGTGAGCATTCTGCCTTCTAAGTTGTGTGTTTGTTTGCAAGTGTCAGTGTGGAGATGTTTTATAACAAATTAAATTCATTACATTATGGCTCTTCTCCATCAAGAAGCTTCTAAGAAGGAGCGACTGTAAAGCTCATCCCATCAAAGACAGCTGTGGTACAAGCACCAAGCAGCAGTAAGTCTGCTGCCTTGTTTATTTAGAAAGAATTTGCTGGTATTAGCAAAGAAAATCTCAAAGTGGCTTTTATTCATCTTTTTAACAGGGTGAAAAATGTCAGGTAGTTACAGCTTTGTTCTAAATTGACCTGTAATTTTGTCGGTGTTTGCATCACAGGGGATCCCTAAGTTCATATATGGTACTACCTCTTAGAGAGGTCTCCCTTCCTTTAATCTGTCCCGTATTTAATTTATTTATTTTGAGGTCAAGATTATCTTTTAGGTCAACCTGTAACTGAAAACCTGATAGACCGATGTGTTTGAATGAGCCTGGAAGGAGCCATATACAGTATATCCATCCTGACATACTAAAATTAAAATCATTTTAGATTGTCAAGTTTTTGGATTTGTAGAAACATTCATAAAAATCTATGGAATTATTTCATACCAGTCTTTCCTCTCAACTCCATGGCATTGTCTGTCACTGGCTTGTTTGCTTCTGTATATGCCACCCCAAAGACACTGCCTCTGGCCCTAAGCCTCAGGCGGGCAGTGCTGTGCCTGCAAGCTACTGCACTGCATGAGGCTGGGTGCCGCAGGCCTGGACCGAGGAAATCAGGGCAGGCTGGCTGCCTGCGTGTCCTGCGTCCATTCACGAGGAAGGTGGATGAGGACATACTGTATTGTTCTTATTTAACAAAAATTGCTGTAGCAGGAGTGATGTATGACACAGAGCATTGTCATAATGGAGAGTGAAATAATTTGCCCATTCCTCAAGCCATTTTCTACCCACATCATTTCTTAAATGCTCTAATAAGACCTAGTTACATTCAGAGTTCATTGCAGTGTTCTTGGGTACAGACTCAGTTTGCGCAGTTCTGTCAAGGTCAAAAGACATAATCAGTTCAGCATTGCCCTGTTGGATCTTGATTGACATGCCTTTTTGCAGGAGAGCTGGGTGGTTTCCATTGAGACTCAACCTTCGGCTTGGGATCATAACCATAAACCCGTTTCAGCTCCCGTGACATCTCTTTAAAAGCCGGAATTGGCATAGTCACACGGCTCCAATAAAGTAGACAATATTTCATGTTAATGCCTTGTTGGTTATGGCATTTTAAAACACCTTCTCGCAACCATAACTCACCATCAGCTGGCCACACCTCTCAAGTTGAAACTTGTCGCATGCCGTTACTGAGGTTCAAGGCTCTGCCTTGCGCACCGAGGATGCTCACCTTTCTGTTGGACGCCTTTGGCCACAGTATTCGCTGTGTTTCTTGATTGCACCTGGTATACTTCATTGAGTATAATTTATATACTGCAAATATACCACTTAAGTACATAGTTGGATAAGTTTTGACAGTGTTTACATCTGTGTAGGGATCACCCCCATGCAGACTTTTAAAAGCAGTTTTACCGAGATAGAATTCACATGCCATGAGATTCCTCTATGAAATGTGTAATTCAGTAGCTCTCAGGCCTCGCAGAGTTGTGCAGCCATCACCTCAGTGGAATCTCACAGCATTGCATTTTTGTTTCAGCACTCAAAGAAGCTCCATGCCCGTTAGCAGTCACTCCCCATTCCTCCTCTCGTTTCTGCCCCCGTTCCCAGCCAGAGGCGACAGTTAGGCTCCTTTCTTTTTTTTT
>PVJO010002404.1:121213-144870 GCA_004026905.1 Hystrix cristata | reverse complement strand
CTTATGATCACCTCATATTTATATCAACATGGACTTTTGATCTTTATTTCCTATCATGCAATCCCCTTTGTTTTCTATGGGAACAAGTGACTTCTTTTCTTTGGGTACCTGCTGATTGCTATTCCTCTGATCTCCCTTTTGATACCGTTTTTTGACCTGGTGTCACTTTGTGCCACTTTATACCATCAGAAACTTAGGTTGGAGCCTGGTACACTTGGACACAGAGTTCTAGGACACGATGTCATTGTCACTGGGAACAGACTCCACCCGAGGAGCTGAGCTTTCAGGAGCAGGGAGGGAGGTTGAGGCCTGAATGGCAACCTCTCCCCACCTCCATGGCACAGTGGGCGCAGCAGGCTGCCCAGTGTCTGGCCCCTTGTCCCCTCAGCCTCACCCTCGCCCTGCTCTGTGGTCTGCCTGCTGGTCACAGGTCCCCTGTGCTGCAGCCTTGGTCCCCACCCCAGGGCCTGGTGATGCAGGCCGGGTGCTACCACGTGCTTGCCTGGGCTGGGGCACGGCCCACGGGGGCAGCAATGTGGATGTGGTATCCGGCTCGGGAGCGGAGGCTGTGCCCCTGTCCCCGTCTTCCCTTCTGTGTATAAACGTCGGGATGGCGAGAGCATGCGGGACGCTAGTAAGCCCGTGGTCTCTTCCAAGGGGAGCGGTTCTACTCTCAGTTCCGGAGTCAGCTCTGCTCTGTGGGTAGAGCAACATCCAACCCTTGCAGCAGGTTATTTGGTCACCTGCACAGGTGGGCCAGTCCTGGCCACCGTGGGCCTTGTAGCTGGACGTGCAGGTCCCTACCCGTGACCATCATGGCCCCAGAGCGTGATGCTGGTGCACGCATGTGGTGCTGTGCTCCTCTTGCGTCCACACTCACTCTGCAGAAGGGAAGCCTTGTGAAGCAGCAATTCCCTCAGCCCCTTCCAGGGGACAGTTTCCAGAGCTTCTCCTCCTCTGCTCCTCCAAAGTGACAGGAAGCAGTTCTTAGTGCACAGCAGAAAATCAGTTCTCAATCAAGAAAAACAGACTGAAGAAACAGAGATGCGCTGGATGGCACAAAATCCTGGGGGCCACAGGACCCTGCGCGCCCTGCACCTGCCAGGCCCTGCACCTGGTGGCGAGGCCATCTTATCCTGCAGCCTGTCACCGGGACAGGGCCTGTCCCTCTGCCCCCAGCCAGCGTCTCTGCTGGTCATGGAAAGCCAGGGCCGCAGAAGCGTGGTGGCCTGGCTCTAGGGGGTGCAGCACTCGTTTTTATGTCTCCAGAGACCACACGCAGGGCGGGGGCTGTGGTTGAGGCAGGTGGTGGAGTTGGCAGCGAGGGGACCCTGGCCTTGGTGTCTAGCCTGGCCACATAGCTTGCTTGGGCCTTGGGGGGACACACAGGTGGCTTCTGCGCCTCTGTGAAAGGTGCCAAGCACACACAACCCCGGGTGAGGGAGCCCCCTGGCTGCATGGGGAGGACGTCTCCGGGGTGGCTGGAGACACAGCCACAGACACCAGGTGGTCACCACTACCTGCTTCCTGGCTGATCTCTGCTGTCCGTCCCCACCACGGGCAGGGACTCTTGGCTTGATTCTCGTGTGTGTGGGGTTCACATGGTCTCTGTACGCTGCTCAGATCCTCAGACACAGTGGGACCTGGATGTCAGGTGGCTGCTGCCCTCCCCTCCTGCCCTGGTGGACGCGCCTCCTTCCAGGGACACCAAGGAGGCCTCCTCCTGGTTAGGCATGAGTGCTTGTCTCCTCCAAGCTCATGTTGACATTTGGTTGCCATGGGAACAGTGCTCCGATCCTGGGCCTGTAAAAGGGGATCTGGCTGGAAGGCTTCACTTCATGGGTGGCTTTCTGCTGTTAAATAGGAGACAGACAGACAGACAGACAGACAGACAGACAGACATCTCCCCTCTGTCCTCTGTGTCCCGTGGGTGGTGAGGTCCCTATTCTGTTCCATCTCAGCCAGTGTGATTGGGTTCTGTTCATGCCAACCCATCCGGCAGTGCAGAGCTGGGGAGAGGGGCCCACAGCACCGCCCTGACTCCCTTAGGGGTTCAGCTGCACCATCGAGGTCCCTCACACCCATGACACTTGGTGGGCACCAGAGACACTTTGAGGAGGGCAGAGGTGTGGACGCTGAGGCAGACGGGTGTGACTTGGTCTTCTTGAGAGGGGCACCTGCTTCTGCCTGCTACACACAAGAGCGAGGTGCTGGGGACTCCAGGGACGGTGTCACATGGCATGGCTGGGTGCTGAGAGAGGGGTTCGCCTCAGCTGCCTGCATGTGGATGTCCCAGCAGAGTCCACAGGGGAAAGTGCTGGATCGCAAGGGCCTCTCCCAAAGGCCCTGTCACTCTCCTGGTCTCCCCTGCTTGACATCTCCCTCCTGTGCCCTGATTTCTGGATCCCCCAGGTCCTCTGCAGTGCTGGGCCATGACCTGTGGTCACCATGGCCTCCAGTCTCACACCTGGTGTGTCTTGGTCCCGTCCCTCCGCCCTATCAGTCCTCAGTAGCAAGGCTGGGAGGTTGGGGCAGCCCTGCTTGGAGCCCGCCCATGTTCAGGAGGAGCCTCTTCCAGCTGGGTGCCATCAGTGGTAGCTCAGGACCCACCCTGCTGAAGCCCCCAAGGTGACATGGGAGCCCCGAGGTGTCTTGCTTCTGTTTGTTCTGGGGTGTGTGGGGACCGTGGTGGCTCTCACCTGGAGCTTCTTCCTGCTAGCTCCAGGGTCCGGACTCCTTCCATCACTCATTCTGGCTTAAGTGTTTCTTATTTACTGTGAGGCCAAGTGATACGCTGTGGTTATTTTGTTGTTGTTGTATGACTTTGCACTTTTCTTGGAGTTAGTATTTGCATGACTGTTTCCACTGCTTAATTTTCCAGAAAGTCAGCACTGTGTTGTGCACTTGCTCTCTTGGGTCTGTAAAACATCCGGGAACCCAGGAGTTTCTAAATGCCCAAGTGCATCATGGTCTAACAGCCTCTGTGTGCCCAGGACCCCCACCCTCGGGTGCTGGCAGCTGTCCCCAGCACTCACGCAGGGCTGAGCTGCTGCATGGCTGCCTCCTTCCTTGCTGGGTTGTGTATGGTGACAGTTCATCTTGACTGTCAACTCGACTGGCTTGAGGGACACCTAGGAGATTAGCAAAACCAACTTCTGGGTGGGTCATGGGTACGGGTGGCCCCCGGGACCACGTCTGGTCCCTGGACCTTCCTCTCTGGCCCCCCACAATCCGCTCTGCTTCCTCGCCACTCTGAGCTGAGCGGATTTGCTCTGTCAAACCCTCCTGTCACGATGTCCTGCCTTGGAGCCAGGAGCATGGGCTGAATCCTCCGCAACCACGAGCCAGGACAAACCCTTCCTCTTTGAGGTTGTGGGCAGCAGGGACTTTGTCCCAGCAACGAGAAAATAAATCAATATGCATATCTCTTTTTTCTCAGTACTTTTGTTTCTTTCTTGCTTGCTTTGGTAAAGCACATCTCAGGAGCCTCCTAAGAGGATGTTGGAAGCCATTGCTTAGACTGAAGTGTCTGGGGTGACCTCACATCCCTGCTCGATTGATAGCTGGGCTGGGGGTGGAGTCCATGTGTAAACCATTGCTCCTTGGAGTTTAATGAGGTATAACTCATGCGCCTGCAGTTGTGAGGGCTCAGTTTGTTGTGTTTTAATAAATGTGCACTTTTTTGTGTCACCGCATCCAGCTTTAGAACACTCCCAGGCCCTCCTCCTCCTCTCAGGGTCCCCTTTGGCCTCTCGTGCACATCCCCACCCCACCCCAGGGCCAGGCGCTGGTGCCGTTGGACGGCACTGTTGTCCTTCCTGAGTGCGACGTAAATGGCATCACCGAACACGTGCTCTACGGAGCCGGCAGCTGTTCTCACTGCGCCAGGGTTTGTTTTTTGTTTTTTATTTTTATTTTTTGGTGCTGGGGATCAAACTCAGGGCCTTGCACTTGCTAAGAGAGCCCTCTAACCACTGAGCTAAATCCCCAGCCACGCCAGGGTTTGGTGGCTCATCACCAGCAGCTCGAGTCCTGGTTGAGTCCTTTGTTCCATTGTGTGAAAATGTGAGGTTTGTTTCCTTTGCGGCTGCCAGCGATGGACATTGGGGTTGTTTCCGGCTAGGCCATGTGTGAAGCTGCGTGGACATGCATGTGGGAGTCCTGGGGTGGACATGGCAGGGTGCGTGTTTCCGTGTTGAGAAATCTCAAAATTTGCGAGGAAAAGAGGACCCTCAGAAGCGACTCCCAGCCCCTTGTTGTCATGTTTCTGAGTATTTGCTTTGTGGGGTCTGGTGGGTCCATGGGACTCAGGTGAGTTGTCCTGAGTCTGTCACATCCTGGCATGGGATGTCAGTGCAGACGACAGCGCACAGCGTCTGTGAAACGAAATACGAGACCGACTGGAAGATCTGCTGAGCTCTGGGCCTTCCCAAGGGAGGCCTTTGTCTGAGAAAGCAGGAGGGAGGGAGCGTGGGGGTCTCCTATGCGCTGGCTGCAGGTCCCCTGCCATGCACTGGGCGTCCCTGATCTCAGCTGCAGTGGTGATACTCACAGCCGCCTCCCTTGCTAGAGCTGGCACAGGGCCGGAGGGCAGAGGGCGCTTGGGGTCACAGCCTCTATCCCTTCCCATTCCACGTGGTGGTGGCACAGGCCCTGTGCAGGGCACATACCCTCCTGGCTACTGCTGCTGGGACAGCCAGGCTGCGGACCCCTCACAGGTCTCCAACTCCTTCCTGCCTTCTGCCCAGACACACATGCGTCTGCCCAGAGCTTCCCACCTCAGCTGCTGTGAGATGGCGGGAAATGTGGTTCATGTCCTGCACCACTGCCTCAGCCTGTCACCATGTCACCTGCTCTCAGGTGCCCTCACCACCTTGGCTGAGGCCTCCTGTGTTCCCCACATGGAGAGTCCCCTGCCATGCCCTGGCAGTTGTCCCTGTCTGAGGCTCCCCCTCTGTCCTACTTACACCACATCCCTTCTGCTCTTTTGTGGCTTCTCCTCCACTGGCCCTGTCCTCTCTGGACAGGAGAGGGGCTACGTTCGCTGGGGCCAGGAGGGATGGAGCTGTGCCCACCACCTTCCCTATATGAGCCCAGGTCGGGGCAGGTGGTGGCTCCTAGATGGCCAGCTAGCTGCTGTCTCCGGGGATCTGTTGCTGATGCTGGTCTCTGTGGGGAGCTGGGACTCTCAGTGTGCTGGCTGGGAGCTCAGGGAAGGGCCCAGCTGGCGCAGGGTGGGGATGGCTGTGAAGAGGGAACTGGAACCTGTGGAGGCTGTGACGTCCTCACCCAGCTCGGCCCTGCTTCCCACACGGATGGCATCCACAGCCCCCTGGGCTGGTCACTGCATGGCTGGCAAGGGCCCTGTGTCCCTCCAGCCAGCTGTGCCATCAACACGAAATGGCAGCATTCCTGTGCAATGAGAAATCAATTGCAGGGGAAGAGAACAGGAAAATTTCTCTAACTGCCTCAAATCTCCAGGGCTGTGTTGTACAATGAAATGAATACAAGAGCTGCCTGGCAAATATGTCTTTCATTTTTTCAGGATTGTTGTTTAGTAAGAATAAGGCTCCAATCAGCTGGGATTTTAGAACTTCATCCGTTCAAATGAGTTCAAACTTCAGGTTTTTAGATATTGCAAGTATGAGCCAAAGAAACTCATGGTTTGCCACATTATTTTCAAAATAATTTTATTGTCATGGATTCCAAAAAATATATGTGTAGCATAACTCACAGGGGAAATATTGCTTTATTCCAAAATTTTGTGTTTTTCAATAAATACATCCATCTTCATGTATGTCCTGGTACATGACAATTTAAGGAACAGAGTAGCCACTTTTAGGATGAGTAGAATTTTCACATAATTTCTGTCAGCATGAAAGTTCTCAAATAACTAATTTTAGGTCAATTCCCTATTCTTGTGTTTAAGGGTGATATCAAAACGACTAATGGAACCTGTGTTTTCTCATACCAGTGCCATCCTAGAGCCCTCACACACTGACTTTAAGGAAATCTTGTGGGCTGGAGGGGCAGGGCAGAGTGCTCAGCAGCCAGCACCCGGCTCCTTAGGCCCCGTAGGTGCAGGAAGGCAGACCGGCTCTGGGATCCTTGCCCCACCAGCACCGACTTGCAGAGCCGTGCTGTGAAGTGCAGTAGTGCTCTTTGTAGACTGAACTAACTCTAGCTGCTGGCTTTTCCAAAATTCATGAGAAATCTCACTTTATTTTTGTTTTGGTTAATCACTGGGAGCTGAACTCTCAGAAAACAGATGGATTCAGTCAATAAATTTCAGAGATCTACAGTTTATGGGCATAGAAATCTGAAATTGATTTGTAATTGCCTATCATTCCTTGGATAATCGTGGTCACGGCTCCTCTTTAAGGGCTTTTTTCTGCTCTCCCCTGCAAGCAGCTCACCCTGGCCCGCCCCACCCAACTCAAGTGCAGGGAAATAGCACTGTGCCCCACCACACCCCAGTGTCTCTGCACCAGGGACACGGGGTGACCACTCCTCTTCAGGGCAAGGCCACATCCTGCTGCAACTCGAGAGTCGGGTGCCCCGTTTTCTCTGTGAGCTGGTGGTGACCCCTTCCTGGAAGGTGGAGGAGCAGCAGAGCTGGCCTTAATTTCCTTAGAGAACCTGGGGGTTATGAGATGCTTCACTGTCATACCAGGTTTTGTGGCCAGGAGCCCAAGTGGCCAGCGGGTGATGGCACCACTTCCGGGATGGCCTCTGCGTACACGGGAGTCCAGTGGCCATCGTGGTCCTCCCGCGGGGGATGTCCTTCGCCCAGTCCTTGTGACAATCTGCTCTCTGTCCTTGCAGCCCTCACCAGCCATCCCGAGGCCCTTTCAACTTCCGCCCCTGCCTGGGTCCATGGCAAAGTCTGTGTGGCAGGAGAAGCCCATCCAGCAGGAGCCACTCCCAATCAAAGCCAGCTCCTGTCAGCTCTGACTGCAAGCCCTGCACTGACTCTGAGGCCTGGGAGCTCAGCGGGCTGAGCTGCCAGGTTCCACAGATCTGGGTGGGATGACTGGGCCTTGAGCTGCCTCTCTCCCCTCTCTGGTTCTGGGCAGGGACAGCTGCAAGGTGGCCTCACCTCTGCCCTCTCTGTGTGTCTGAAGACCTCTTCCCCACAGGGGTCAGGCCTCCCCCATGGTGACCTGGACTCCAAGAGCGAGACCAAGACAGCAGAGGTGGATGCTGTCGGCCCCTTAAGACCCAGGTCTGGACACTCACAGCACTGCTCCTGCAGATAAGGTGGGCAGATCTGAGGGAGGGACACAGACCCCACTGTGACGTCACTCCTGACCTCTAGAGAAGGGTACATGGGTGACTGAATGTCCAGAAGGTTTCTAAGTACAGATACAATTACCTGATGGTGGTGATCACAGACCCTGAACTCTGAGGACATCATGAGTACCCTGGGCTCCAAAGGGGTGGTGTGGGTCTTGGTCACTTCCTCGTTGTCGGGACAAAAAACCTGACACCTGAGACTTAAAGGAGAGGTTTATTTTGGCTCACGGTTTCAGAAATTTCAGTCCATGTTTGGCTTAAACACAGAAGCAGCATGTGGAAGGGCCTGGCGGAGGAGGGCTGCTTACATCATGGCGACGAGGAAGTAGAGAGGAGGGAGGAGCCAGGGAGGGGGATGGACCCTTCCAGGCCACACCCCAGAGACCCACCTCCCCAGCAGGCCCTGACCTTCCACTGAGTCAGCAATAGTGCCTGATGGTCCAGTCCTCTTCCAGGAACCCTGCCTGTGAGGCTGTGGGGATGTCTAGGCCTAGATACAGCAGTGCGGCGGCACAGTGTGACAGCACCTGTGGGCTCCATGAAGTACAGTGTGTTGGACAGCAAGCAGTGTGTTGCTTTTTCAAACTGATTGACATCAGTGGTCTCCTTGCTGGGTGTGGATGGTCCCCTCCTGGGTGCTGAGAGGACCCATCTTGCCATGTGGCTTCCTGCACTGTGACCACCCACTGGAAGGCTTTCTGCCTTGGTGCAGTGTGGTCTCTGGCCAGAATGTGGGCTGCAGATTCCTTGCACCAGCTACACTTTGCTCGATTTTCCTTATAAAATCTCTCTGGCCCTGGTCCTCTCCGGGTGGACTGTGTTTTTGGGAGCCCTCCATCCCCTGTGGGGCTGACATGATGGGATTGAAGCCCTGGGTGGTGACTCGAGTTTCTTCTGTTAGCCTTTGTGTTCTCTCCTCAGAGCTCAGACCTTCCCGCTGATGTCCCACGAGCGACCATGCTGGTGTCCAGTAGCTGCAGAAGGAGACAGAGGCAGCTCAGTCTGGTGCACCTACAAAAGTGGCTTGGTTTTGGCTGCCTGTGGATTTCCCTGTAGCCTCCAGCAGCCTGGTGGACACCATCTGGCTTCCTTCTTGGCCAGGCTGGCTGCTGGAGGATATGCACAGAGGGGCTTCTGACTGCCTTGTGGAAAATCAGTGGCCTTACTCAAACAGAAACGGCAATTTAGCACCCCAGTGAGCGCACAGGTAATGGGAGCCACGGACCTGGAACTGTCACTGAGCTCTTGGGGGAGACAGGACAGGAGGAGCGATGGTGGCTGGGAGAGGAGGCCTGGGCCTATGGCGGCTATACCAGTCCAGCACTGAGCCACCCATTTTCCTCCAGCTGCAGGACGAGGATCAGAGCCTGGATCGACTCACTTTCTCATTGGCTAGATCGGGAGTCAGCAGGCAGTGACTGAGGGTGGCCTGGAAGGAGGAACATGTCAATAAATGGAACGCAGCATTCATAGAGTTCCTGCAAAGGTCACTGAACACGAAGAGGCTGAGATAGTGTGGGTCATGTCTGTGGGACAGCAGACACACTCCTGCTGTCACAGGTGAGCACCCTCAGGGGTGAGGACTTAATAACTAAATAGGGCGCAGAGGTCTCACTGGAGCTCCAGGTCCCCAAGCCTCAGCGCAGTCTACCCGTTCTGTCCTGTGCTAGTTGGGGACCCTCTGCCCGGCAGCTGCAGGCGGCCCAGGTGGGCGAGCCGGTGGGCAGGGACTTTCCAGGCGGCTCCGTTCCAGGCTGCCTCTGCATGCCCGCCTCATTCCTCACCAGCACCTGGGTGCCGCCCGAGGCAGCGGGGATCACAGGCCTGGGCTCCCGCTGCTCATCTGTCATCGCCTTCCAGTGCACCCCGGTCCCCGCCAGGCCCGCAGCTCGCTGCTTCCCAGTTCAGAGGGATGCGCCCGCCCCGCCCTCCTTGCCCCAGTGCCCCTCTCGTCCCTCTGGCTGCTGGAGCCAGTGCTGGGGGGCCTGCAGGTGCGGGTGGCTCCTGCTGCTCTTAATGGTCCCAAGGAGGACTGAAGAGGGAATTGGGGATTTCTTCTTCAGCCCCTCCCCATCCGGCATGGCCCTGCCCCGACCCCGTGACAACCCTGCCTTCTCACCTGGGCTGACATGTTTCTTTCTTCCAACCTGGGGCGATGACCAAGATCACAGAGCAGAGCTGCTGTGCTCGGTCTGCGGCTCCCAGGGGACCGTGTGTCGCAGCCAAGAGCTCTGCAACCCGAGCTACTAGAGGACTTTCTCTGCACCAGAAGACATCTTCCCGGCGGCCTTTGAGGAAACCTCACAGGCACTAATCTCTTACGTGCGACAACACAAACCCCGGGAACGCTGGAGTTCACAGGTTCAGTTATTCGGCATTTCACAGTACAGCTTTGACTTGCTGGAAATTTGAGGCTCAAAGCGCCCTTAGCTTGCTGCAGTTTATGTTGCAATGCTGGTTTGTTTTGGTTTTGTTTTGTATAAGATTTGGCCTGAGCCAGGTGTGGTGGTGTGCACCACTAATCCTGCCTCAGGTGGCTGAGGCAGGAGGATCATAGGTTTGAGGTCAGCCTGGGCAACTTAGTGAGATGTTGTCTTAAAATAAAAAATAAAATAGAGGCGCTAAGGATGTAGCTGGTGGTAAGCTGCTTGGGTAGCATGTGCCAAGCTCTGGGCTCAGTGCCCAGTATTTAAAAAAAAACGTGAAAAAGGAAAAGATCTGACTTGGACCCTCACACAGTCACCATCTGCAGACACCCGCTCTGTAACCAGGACCTTCCTCTGTGTTCCTCCTGGGGCCTCATCTATCCCGAGGGAGGTTGCCCAGGGAACGTCCAGTGTGACGCGGAGGTGAGTGCAGCACACTGGAGCACACTCTGGGCCAAAGCCCCAGTGAATAGGGCCCCTCCGTGCGGTGTTGGAGGGCAATCCTGGGACTCTGTCTCCGGCCGAGGTGGGCTGCGGTCTTGGGTCAGTCCTCCTCATGCCCACTTCGGATGGGCGTTGTCCTCTGAGTGGTGGGTGGCCCTGCCTCTTCCTCAGCGAGCAGCAGTCGACTCAGTCTAGTAACAAGAGAGGCCAGCGTGCCGTCAGAGGTAGTTACGCCAGTGCAGGTTACATTAAGATTCTCACTCGTTCACTCTGAAGCGGGGTCCATGAAGTTGTGTGGTGCGGAGCTGAGAGGGCCAGGCCCAGTAGAGTGAGCTGCTGGTGGGTGTGGTCTAAAGGCTCAGGCCAATTCCTCATCCTCAGTCCGTGACTCCGGAGACTAGTTTTTGGCCCGAGTTCACCTCAGGTCCGATCCTGTGAACACTGTCTTTGCCGTTCTGTGCGGAGGATCACTGGTTCCTGGGTGACCCTACTGGGGAGCACTTTACCATGCAAAGTGGTAGGAGAGGAAACTGGGAGTATGCCCTGGAACAAGCTGAGTGTATCTGCCACCAGTGCAAAATCACAGATTCACAGGCCAGCATGGCCAGCCCACAGGATACAATGTTGTTCAAATGTCTCCAGCAGCTAACATCGACCCCAGGGGACATTCGTCATGGAGTGAACACTCTGGCTTATGGTTTAGATCAGCATGACCCCAAACTCTCACGTGCTCAGGGGTGGGCTGTGGAGGGTGATGGGTCCTGGGGGTGTTGTACTGGCTCGCTCTTAGAGGTAGGGCCTGGTCATCAGAAGAGGCGGGTTACTGGGGTGTGACATGGAGGGGTGTGGAAGGGCGTGTCTTCCTCCCCAGCTCCTCCCCTCCCTCTCTGTTTCCTGGCCACCATGATGTGAGCAGCTTTCCTCCACCAGGCCCTTTCGCCATGCTGGTCTGCCTTGGAGCTGCCAACCAGGGACTGAAAATGTGCACCAAAATGAACCCGTCCTTTAAATTCTGGGCTTTGGGTATTGCGTCTCAGGTGTGAGAAAGTAACCAAGACAGTGACGTCCCCAGAAAGCCAAGATACCCACTATCCCGCAGCCCTGTAGAAAGCACCGCCATGTGTGCTCCCAGCTGTGGAGGACATAGGAGCCACTTTCCTGGGTTTCATCATCTGGGACAAGAGAGCAGGTGGTGGTGAGAATAAGGGGTGCACCTGTCAGGTCAAGCCGGGCAACTGTGGACCGGACCGCGCCCTGCTGTAGTCCCAGCCTTCTTCTCGTTGTCGCCATGCCCTGCAGGTTGTGAGGACCCCGTGAGGCCACATTTGCTCAGTCAGTGACACAGATTCCAGCATCCCAGTGCTCAGTGAAGCCAGCCAGTCTCTCAGGCATCCTCCCCTGAGTTCAGGACCTTTTCTTCATTTCCAGGCAGATTTTCAAGTCCCTGGTGATGTGCCCAGCTTGGTGGCATGAGGCTTTTTAATGTGGGTGTGCTTTGGCTGGTACAGAGCATCCTGACAGGTGAAGGGCTCCATGTGCTAAGCATCCCAGGGACCCGGGGCCCAACAGGTGTGTCAGAGTATTAGTCTGTCTCCAGCTCACTAGACTTGAGCCTCGGTGAATTCTTTTGTGCATGGAGCTGGAAGGCCACAGTCCAGGAAGGGGGTTCCCCAGGAAGGCACTACCAGCACGTGCGGGGAGGCATAATGTCCTCTGTGGTACTCAGGGCCTGGGCTGCCCTGAATCAGGGGGCCTGATGTCTGTGGTTCTCAGCACACACTTGTGTATGAAGAAAAGAACATGTGAGATGCCTTCCAATGGGATTGATTTGTGCAGGCCCAAACTTGGACTCTGAGGGCCTCCAGGGTGGCTTCTGGGTCCTGTTCTGCTATCTCCAGCAGATAAAACTTGGAAAATGTCATTTAAACTGAGGTGTTAGCCTGCTCAGCATAATGCCTGGAAAATAGTGGTGAGGGAATTGAACGATTTTTATTGATTTTATATAGCGTGTCCTTGGAAAAATATTGTGAGAATCTGGGTTAAAGTTTTCAAAATGGTGGATTCCTTGCTACTTCCTGTGGGGGGAAATTACTTCCTTTTTTTAATTTTATTTTTAAATTTTTTACCAAGAGCATGTATTGGTACATTGTATACATAATGGTCACATTCATCATGGTTATTTTGTACCTGTACATGATGTATGTTTGTTTCCCCCCCTTGGGAAATTACTTCCTGTTTCCCTATTTTCACACAAAAGTAGATTCTCAAAGTCTCTTCAGTGAGGAAATAAAAGACTATTGAGTAAGCGTATTGCACAGATCCTGTGTTTGTCCATTTCTTCAGGATAATAGCTTTACCTACACCCTAAAGACTTTGCCCATAAGTCTTTTGAAGAGCTGGGGGTTATGAAGACTTTCGGGCAGAGTGCCAATGCAGGTATGTTTCTACAATCCTTTCAAACACCAGCTCCTTCCACCGCCATGCTGTCCCTGGGAACCGACTGAGCACCTGGGTCTTTGTGAGTAGACGAGTGTACACCCTGAGTCCCTTGAACACAGGCAGACCAGGGACCAGACAGGCTGGGGCTGGAGGGGCAGGGTACAGTCAGCAGGTCCTGGGAGGATGTAGGAGGCTCAAGACCCAGAGCATGCCAGGCCCAGCCCTTGTGGCGGCTTTGCTGGCCGTGGTGAGGGTGGCACCCAGGAGGCAGCGTCCCTCCTACTCCACACCCGAGTCTCCAGGTCGGTGTATTTCAGATTCTGCTCCTGCTGTCTATATCCCAACATCTGGGGCCTAGAGTGGGTCTGAGTTATTCTGCTCAGACTGGCATAGGGCCATCTGCTTGTTTGTTTAAAATGCCATTAGCAGCTTATTTTCCATGGCGCTTCCTCTGCCAGGTTTTGATTCCTTGAACCCTGTCCTCCCCTCTGTCCGGGCTGCCCAAGGGGAACATGCAGGGACCCTGCCCTCCCCGGGCCCGATGATGTGAGGGATCCCTCATGCCTGAACCACCTCTAGAATGCGGCTCCAGCCCAGAGGTACAACCTGTCACCCAACACTCAGGGCTTTGCTAACAGCAAACATGTTCTCATGGCACCTTCCACACATGTGGGCACACACAGGCACGACCTTCCTTTCTATACTCACACACACAGATTCCTGTGCATCCAGTTATCTCCTCCCTCCAAGGATTCCAGATCATTCCACCCACCAAATTCCTTCTCTCCTTGTGTCCCTGCCCTGTGTGTGCCCTTGGTCCCTTGGTGTGGCCTCATACAAAATTCACACAAGTGATGGTGCAAGCAATTGCACATGAGGCTCAAACCCACAAGGACTGCACACTCACTGTTGGAACAGGCTTCTTTCCTCCAGGCAGGGGCTGCTGAGCTTTCTTCTTTCTTCATCCTGAAGGCGATGGACATTAACTTTGCTGTCCTAACGTCCTGAGACCCTGGGGGACAACAGGGCCACTGCCTGTGCTGGGCTGGCGAGGGGGCACAGTTGTCATCAAGCTGGGATGGGCCATGGTTGCTGGTCCTTGATTTGGAGCAAGGGCAGCTGGAGGCCTCTGCGTGCCCCAGACAGTTCAGGGTGGAGCCTTCCTAGAGACTTTAAAATAATATGAAAGTAGCTTCATTCCTCTGTCCTTTTTACTATCGTTTTCATCCCTGTATGACCAGCTCCTGCGGAAGTGTCAGGAGCGCCTGCCCCTCCTTACTTCACATCTCCTGATGGCACCTGGCAGCCGGTCTCTGGCTGCCCAGATAGAATAAAGAAGGACAGAATAAAGAGGCATCATGGATGATTGCTTTATGATTCTTAAGCATGCACAGTCCGTGTAGATCTCAGGAATACGCCAAGAGTGCCAAACCATGCATACTAACGTCCCCGGTGAGTGACAACCCACCGTGCGGTGATTCCACTGGGTGGAGGGGTTCTTTCCACGGGGTGCCCCATTGTTCCTGGAAAGACGCAGAGTGCAGGTTTGGAGTTGGAAGCAGCTGATTAAGATCTATTTTCCGGGGTCTTCCATGGCTCGGTCTGTGCATGCCGGACATTGGAGGGTTCCCAGAACAGCTGTGTGGGGGTCGCTGATGGAGCTGGGGAGGAGTCAGGAGGTGGGAACCCCCCCCCACAGGGCCCCCAGGCCGCCTGGCCCATCAGAGGGCAGCCAATGATTTCAGAAGTGGTAGTGACATCTGCTAGGAACCTCAGAGGCATAAGCAGGATCTGTAGTAATCACAGTTTCTGCCCCTTTAGTGTCTGAACGTTATCATGCCCCGGCTGGGACACACATTCGGCCTCTCCACCTGCACATCTCGCACTCAGCTCCCTGCTGCAGACTGGGGAGCTGGTGGCCCTCAGCACTGGCCTTTGTGGCCAGGGAAAGGGGTGATATGATGTCCACTCCAGTGTGTTTCCAGCAAAGCAAGGGAGTTAAGGGAGAAATGTAAGCCTAAACCTGCGTCCGAGGAGACTGAGGGAAAGCAGCTGAGGCGAGGAGGAGACTTTGGACCCTGAGCCCCGTGTCCACTCTGCTGCCTGGCCACACACAGAAGGAGGCAGCGGCAGGAGGCAGCGACTGTGCAGGGCAGGGCACAGAGGGACAGGATCGACAGGGAAACCTGTGTACTTGTGTAATTAAGCATGGGGTTACGAGGCTGGCTGATGGCATCAGAGGTGGGAGAGGCCACCTTGGCCATCTGGGGTTGGACAGCGAGGACCCAGCCAAGAAGCTGAAGCAGAGGGGCCAGGGCTGCACTCCCAGCCTGAGGCTGAGGCCCCAAGCTCCCTGAAGAGTCGCTGGTGTGAGGCCACATGCAAGGCCGAGGATGCTGGGGTCTGACATCCATGAGTGATGGCAGCTGCACGTGACACACCTGCTCTAGCCGCACGGAGCTTCCTGAACACAGACCGGGCTCCTCCTCCTTCCCTTGTGGTCCGTCTGGGCTTCGAGCCCCTAGATGGTGGTGCCCACTGCCTGTCTGTGGGGCTGTGAGCCAGCCAGCCCTGGAAATGCCTGCAGACCTGCCCTGGAGTAGCTTCGCTCAACCCAGACCAGGGACAGTCGGGATCAACTGCCATGCCCCGCAGCAGATGGAAGGTGAGGCACCAGGTCTGCGCCAGGTGCAGGGAGGCGGCCTGAAGCAGGCAGGGTGCCCAGGTCCTGAACTCTGCAGTACCCGCCCTGCTGTCCGGCCGCTGTCCTGTCTACCTGCGGGCTCCTTCCTCAGTCCTGCACCCAGCCGTGTGTCTTCTCACCCAGATTTCTCGCCTTCACTGCAGATAGCACTGTCTGCACAGCACCATCTTAGTGCTGGGTCAGTTTTTGTCTGCGTCCTTCTTAACACAAACTCCACTGGGCCAGGGTCAGTGCAGGGCTGGCCGTCAATGGCCTGGAAGCTGAAGTGGTTACTACACTTTTAAATGGTAAAAGAAAGCAGGAAACAATGTATGATAGAGACTGTAAGATTTACTGTAATTATTTTTAAAAGATCGCTTTTTCTCTTTTAAATTTAATAGCAGAAAGTACAGATCAACTCTACCCACCAAAACTCTGCAGGGCTTTGTGCACTGTGGCCTCAAGTGTGGTGCCAGCCTGCTCGGTGTCACCCTGCAATAGAGTCCTCAATGACGGCAGGTCCCCCCCATCCAGCCCCGTCCCGCCCACAGTGTCCCTCACGTGTGGGGTCACAGCACACATCTCCTTCACACTCGGCATCCTGATCTGGCCATGCGGCTGCCCCTCAGCCCCTGTCATGGGCCCTGCTGTGCCCTGAGGGGTTGGTGGGGCTGCCGCTGCTGCCACTATCCTGGAGCTCTCCCGCCACAGGCAGGAAAGCCAGCATTGTCTGCATTCCCACTTCACAAGATTGGGGCTTGTTGTTGTTCACATCTGGGGTGATGCAACTGGCAAATGTATCGTTGAGTTCCTGTTAACTGCTGCTGGCAGACCATGGAGCTGCAGTCCGGTCCTCAGGACAGCAGGCCCGGAGGGGTCCTTGTCCTGCTTCCCCACAGTGTTGTCCAGGAAGTCATGAACCACATGCACGAGTCTTGGGTCCTGAGTATCATTTCTGACTCTTTTCTCTGTCCTTGTGCCCACTCGCTGACCCCTGGTGGAGCTTAGGGGACACCCGAGGGCTCTGGGGGCTGAGGCCCAGTGTCCCTCCTGAGCAAAACACGGGCCTCCGTCCCAGAAGCCTGTGGTTCCTCCTGAGCCTGGTGGCATCAGAGCCCTACTGCTTGACGCTGAGACCTCAGTGGCTCCTGGGGCTTGTGGACACCCTATGTCATCACTCACTCGTTGGTGTGGCGGCTGAACATTCACGGCCTCGGACAGGTAATCTGTGACATGGCTTCCTCTGTGACTCCCCTGTCGGGTGCTGGGCTCTTGACTGGGCCGAGTTGGCTTCATCTGCATCACACTGCGGGCTGTCTCTGAGGGCCCCGTGTGTGGCCTCCCTGACTGAGCTGGAGGACGGAGGGTGGTGCGAGCTTGCCCAGGGCCCTCTGTGGGCAGAGCATCTGATCCTGTGTGCATTCTCTTCCAGGGGCCTTGGAGCTCAGCCCGCCGTCCCCACCTGCACGTGGTCATACTGCTCCCTGTAGATGTGTGGCCAGCCTGGCTCTGGGGGCTGCCCTGCAGCCTGTGGGTGCTCTGACCCATGGAGGGTCCTCGACGCCAGCCCACCTGCAGCAGCGACACCTGGATTCTGTTACTGATGCAAAAACTCCTGGCCCCAGAGCTTCGGGTCAGGGAGTGTGGGTGCCTACAGCAGTTGGCGCTGAGCCTGCCTGGTAGGAGGATGCTGCCCGGGGCTTCCACTGAGACCCCTGGCCTGCTCTACCTTGCTCACTCTGCTCCTCTGCACCTCTCTCAGGGCTCCAGCTCTGTCTTTGTCCCAGGTCTGCCCTGGGGACCGCACTGCCTGCCCCAGGCCCCTCCAGCTGTGTTGAAAGTCACCTAATTCCTCTATTTCATGACCAACCCATTCCCACCAGCTGCGTCCAACCCGTGGCCACAGGCCACTTGCTCTTTTTTAATGTTGTAAAAATAAAGTAAAATTTGTTACTTATATAGATTTTTTTGTGTAGCCTATGACAATTCCCCCTTATGCAGTGTGGCTCAGGCAAGCCAGAAATTTGCATACCCACACCAAGTGTGCCCACACACCAGGGTCTGGGTTTGCACACCCATGCCAAATGTGCCCCCACACTAGGGTCTGGCTTTGTACACTCACACCAAGTGTGCCCACACACAAGGGTCCCATAACAACTCGAGGGTGTTCAGGCCACAGAACTCGTGGCCCAATGGGATGTGCCTGTTATCTGACACTCACTTTCCATTCCAGGTCCAGGCTGGGCTGGGCTCCACCCTGTGTGGACCCCTCTTTTCCTTTAAAAATTCAACAAAGTCAAAAGGAAAAAATAGAAGGAAATAAATCCATTAATTGGGAAAATTTCCAGGTAAGTATCGATTTTATATTTAAAATAAGGTCACACAAGGGCCTTTCAGTGTTCCGGATTCCTGCGACCCAGAGGCCCCACTGTCCCTGCTGTGAATGGAGAGGAGCAATGGTCACCTGGACACGGGTATCTGAGGCTCAGGCAGAGGGCGGACTTGGGGGAGAGTGGGCCAGCTGGGAAGGACACCAGGCAGACAGTTGCGGAGCCTGGCCAACCTGCACTTGGCCCTGTGAGCCAGGTGACGTCAGGGTCACAGGAAGCACATCTGCTCTGGAACAGCGCCGCCATGTCAGGACAAAGGAGACCTCTGCAGGGGACATTCCCCAGCTCCCCCAGGGGTAGCTGCTGTCATGATCCAAGACCTCTGCTGGCAGGAAACTCGAATCCACACGTTCCACTGAAATGGCTTTCTCCACATCCTTCCAGAGCACGAGAGACTGCTGGCTCCTCACTCAGGCTGAAGTCTTGGGAAGTGGAACATAAATTTTGTTCCTTCTACTGCTCTTCCACGGGAGAGATGAACTTGGTTCCTTGAATAAAGACAATCATAATTTTTTTCTAATGAAAACAAAACAATCTGGCAGTGGCTCAAATGGATAATTTAGTCAAGTCTCGTGATTTGGATACCAAAGGGAACTGAAACTATGATATAGTAAGATTGTGCTGTCTCTACATTTAAAAACTCAATGGAAAGTCTGGGAAGAGCTCTGTGTTTTCTGCTTGTTTACCCTTAAAATATTGTATGGAGAGAGATGATGAAGATGGAGGGTCTTGGCTTGGGGCCTTACACCGGCTTCTCTGTAGGCCTCCCAGGCTGTGTGCTGGACAGGTGCCCCAGCCCAGGCTCCAGGCCCGCAGGCTCCTTGGGAACTGCAGCCGACCTGAAGCAACACTGCTGAGATGCAAGCACTGGGGATGCCCAGGGCCGTCTGTGAGGTGTCTGCCTGGTACAGGGCTGGCCACAGAGCTGCTGGGAATCAGTGGAAAATGAAACTGGGTTCCTCTTCTTTCGAAATGGCTGAGAATTTCAAGATGGCATCAACAGAGCATTAAACCAAGTGTGAGGCCTTCGTCACAGATGCCCGCGCCAGCCTGGTTTTACAGCGCAGCACCACTGGCACAGTTTTAAATTCTTCTCTAGGCCCAGGGTGACACTGATTTCCAGGAGCAGGACAGGATGACGATGACCTTGGGATGATCGGGGACGGAGGGGTTAGCTGATGAGAAAGAGCAATGGCTGATGGGAAGGAGAGGCTATGGCTGAGCTATGGGAACTCAGGTGCCCTCCAAGATATTGGATTTAAAATTTCTCTGTTGGCTTTCTGACCAAAGAGTGAGGGAATGATTGTTCTTCTTGGTTTTTTTTTTTTTTTTTTGCTCTATTTATTCCCCTGTTCTCCTTCCCTCTTGTCCTCTTTCCTCCTTTTTGCATCTCTTTATGTTATCATTTTTCTTAGTATAAGGAGCTATAGGGACATTAAGGGTCAGTATCCTCTAGACAACTAGAGGCACCTCCTTTAGCCTCATCGCGATGACAAATATCAAGAATGCAATCACACTTCCTTCTCCTGTGGAGCAGCTGGCCTGAGAGTTCTTCCTCTGGAGCTTGCTGCTCAGGTGGGTGGGTGGTGCTGGGCGCTGGTCTTGGCTGGCTCTGCTCTCTCCGTCCTGCCACACTTCCACCATGAGCCACTCAAAGCTAGCGTGTTACTCGGTCTGGCCGGTGGTTGCTGCTGTCAGAGGAGACTGGGCCTGGTGTGAGAGCCCTGTGAAATGTTCCCACCCACGGCTGTTGTCTGATCTCCTGGCTGCCCCCGGCGGGGGCTCCGCAGTGCACGTGGGCAGTGCTCTGCCTGCCGTTTGCACCCTGGCTTCTGAAGGCCAACGATTTCCTTCGCATCTGCCCGGCATCTGGAAGCAACAATGAGCAATTATCTGCGAGGCACCTCTGGGCCCAGGTGTGGGTGACTCATCGCCTCTGTGAGCTTCGTTTGGGATACGCCGGGCAGAGAGCGGTTCAGAAAAGGCTTGGCAGAGGCAGCACAATTAAACCACCAGGATGGAGTACAGCGGAGGGGAGGAGGGTGCGGCTGGGTTATGACTTGCACATGTCTGCTCAGCCAAAGGAGGCCGGTCCACACCCGTGCCACGCCAAGGGGAGGGCACCATGCACGCCGTGTCATTTTCAAAATTGGGATTGTAATTAACTTTACAATATCTTCAGGGAATTTTGGAAAGAGAGGGAAGGAAACACTGAGACCTCTGTGTTGTGAGACGCTACAAAGTGCCCAGTGCAGCGTCCTTAGGAAGTTAGGATCTGCTTTGTGCCCTCCCGGCTCGGGCGGAGTGGTGATGTGCGGTCACTGGCATCCTAACTCTGTTTCTGCAGGTTTTGAGTCTGGCTTTCCAGAAATATCCTGCTCATGAACTTTTCAGTCCATTCAGTTTTTAGGAAAATTATAAGTATTTTGTGAAAGCTACTTGAAGGTCAATACATATGGCTATTTTACTCGTACTTATTGAGACTTTCTTCTTAATATTATATCCTCATGTTTTCACAAAACTGCCATAAAAATGACAAATTTAAAATGGAAACAGAGTCCTGGGTCGAATGTTCTGGTCTGGACTAGGAAGTTAACGGCATCTGAGTTTGCCTGTTTGTATGGTTGGGAATAACAGGGCAAACGGTGTGCGAGTGAACAATGGGAGCTTTGACAACTGACCGACTTCTCAGCCCCTGAAACATATTGAGCCACGCAAGGCAGATGGATGGGACCTGACACATCCACCCAGGAGCAGCACCGCGGAGCCACTTAATGGGCTCCAGCGTCGCCCGGGGAGTGTGCACCGTCCCCGCCCATTAAATATTCACCGGCGGGCTCGGGCGCTTGGGCAGCGGGCGCTGGGAGGCCGGCGTGAGGGCCGCCTGCTTTCCGGCTGCTTCCAGTCGGGGGCCTTACGGAGAGGACGTCCGAGCGTCCCGTGGACGGAGGACCTGGCATGACCTTGTGGAAGCATCTGTCCCAAAGGTCATGGGCAGCTGTCATTTCAGGCACTTGTACCAGGAATGCACCTGTGGCCTTGACTGCGCGGGCGGATCTGGTGACCGTCCCAGTCACCGGGCAAGCTCCGCAGCACTGCAGAGGACGGTGGGGGGGGGCAGGGGCAGAGCCCTGGAGAAGCACCTGGCAGGGCGAGCAGCTGGGCCGCCGGACCTGCACATCTCCTGCGGCTGCTGTGTGAGCCAGATCTAGGGCCCAAGGAGTTTGCATACTTCTTACCATCTCTGTGGGCAGTTGAGCCAGTCCAAGCTGGCACTATGTCACCTCCAGGGAGGTGTGGGATCTGCTGCCTCTGCCCTCGCCACAGGACCCCCGACAGAGATCATGGGCACTCAACACCCGGGGTCCTTGTTCCTGGCACGCGGGTAGACGACAGCTAAGATAAGAACCCCTTGAGCCAGTCCACATTCTGACCAGTAGTGGGTGGTGCGAGAGATGGGCACTTCTCTTTGCCTTGGTGCCTGGGAGGATTGGCCCTTTGTCCCCTTCCCACTCCTGTGGCAATTCCGGGCCCTGTATGAGTGACCACAGTGCCGCAGCCCCTGTGCGTCTCCACCTGAGTGGAGCGGAGTCTCACCCTCTGTCATGTTGCCTGGGGTTGGAGAGAGGAGGAAGCCTGTTGGACATTATTCTCTTGTTACCAAAAGAAAGGACTGGGTGGTGTGGGCAGAAGTTGCCCTATGAGAGTGCACTTAGACTATTCCTTGGCGAGCACTAGGCAAAAGCACAGAGCAAGTTTATCAGGTTACCAGCCCTGCAGAGACCGAGGGGACAGAGATTGCAGGTCAAGTCCTCAGAGCCACACACACTCGTGGTCGGCACATTGTCTCCAGAAGATCTTGTTTTACTCTGTGCCTCACTACCTGGCTTCTGGCCGACAGGTGTCTGCTGATTCTACTTCTCTGGCAGCAGGGGGTGCTCTGGGAATATGCTCTCCAAATTAATTTCTGCCTCTAGTTATGATCGTTTAGGAACCCCAAAGAAAGAAAGGAAGAACATCAAGTTGTCAGTCCATGAACTGATGTCTGCCAGCTTTGAAAGGACAGATTACCTCAGCCCAGGGCCTGGCAGGAATTATAGTGGTACTAAAATAAATTACAGAGTTGAAATGCAACCAATAAAAGACACAGGAAACGCAAGTCTCACTCTTGGTGCCCACCCTGGTCCCCAGACTGGCTAGCGACTGCTGTCCCTGTGAGAGGCTGGGGAAGAGCTGCTGTGATTTGTGGCTTCATTTCCTGTTCTGGGGAGAACAAGGTCCTGGCCAATGATGGTGTGTCGAGGGGGTAGGTGCCTCTGGGCCTTACTCTGCTCTGTTCTTGGCACTGTGATGGCCATGTTTGGAAAGAGGGCTCAGCCCAGGGCTGTGTGTGAGCGAAGGTGTGGTTGGTTGGCTGGCTGAGTCCTTGGTCCACCCCGACTTCCAGCTTCTCTTCTGCAGGAGGCGATGTCCCTGCATGCCTCAGCACTGTGCCCAAGTGCTGTGAGGAGGCGGCCGTCGCCGTGGGGTGGTGATGTCTCACAGTGCTCCTGCACGCCTGGGTGTGGTTTCATCCCAGGGATGTCCTGACTGTGGTTGGACCAGGGCCTTCCTCGCTACGCCCACACCTGCTGTGTCCTGTGTACTTGGCCTCTGGCTCTTCCTCTAGCACCGTTTCCCTTATCTCCTGGAAGCCAGAGCCCAGACCTCCTCTGCGGTGCTCTGCATGGCCTCCCCACATTGCACCATGCCCATCCATCTGTCCGGTGCCCAGCTGGTTAGCAGCAGGCGAGACGTCCCAATCTCCACTGTAGCCCCGAGCCGGCCTGATTTGCTGAGTGAACAGGTTAGGGTGGGCTGTGTGCTCCCCGCTGGGACCTGATGGTGCCCCTGGACCTTTGCTGCTGTTTCTGTCATGGACTCAAGACCACATATCTCATTGTATTTCAGGTTCCTGCCTGCTGGCCCTGACGAGTGAGTGGAAGGGCGTGACGTGGCTGCTGATTCTCCTGGAATACTGAGTGGTGAAGATCGTGCTCAGGGCTGGACCAGTTTGGGCTGAAGGCAGGAGGAAACGGGTGCCTCTGCGAGGGCTCTGTGGGCCCAGGGGTGGGCTGGGGCTCTCGTGCCCATGACAGTCCTGACTCAGGGCTCCCCCTGGGGCATTTGGGCTTAGTGCTCTGGAAGCGCATGCGTGTAACCTTTCTGCTCTCAGCACAGTGCTCAGCAGATGCCACGAGGCAGTCGTCACTGGATCCTGGGTTGGCCTGGTGTTGGATGGTTTGGTCCAGCGGGGGTCTGATGTGACTGTCCTCAACACCTTTGAGGTAGGTGAGGCTCGGCCGTGATGTTTGGCAGGATGGATTTATGGAGCGCATTTTCCACGTTGGGTATGTTCAGCTTATGCTGGGTTTGCTGGGCACTGCGTATGGCAAATAGGGAGCACCTATCTTTTGGTTTCCAAAACAACTTTCTGAAGTAAGCAGTGGCTCTTTCATGGCTCCCAGGGCGACCTCTTTCTCCTGGGTCCTTGTGTGCCCGGGAGGCTCCCCACATGGTGCTTGCGTGGCGGGGACATTTTCAGTCTATGTGATAAATGTGGAAACACTGGCGCTGTTTCCCTAAAGCTAGCACAGGATCGCCGGCCCCACCATTAATGTTACATTGACAGTTTAAAAAAATTCTGCTTTTCTAACAGCTTGAAACACTTTGTCTTAAAGTCGAGGTAACGTTTTCTCTGTCACTGCCTCCACGTGTATGAAGAGCTCACAGTGGAAATGACCCTTTGCGGTGAAAACTTGAAAATGTCCTCCTGAGGTCAGAGGCCAGATGAGAACCCTCTTCACCAACATGATGGGAGTCCTTGCCAGGGCGATTAGACAAAAAAAAAAAAAAAAAAAAAAAAAAAAAAAAAAAAAAAAAAAAAAAAAAAAAAAAAAAAAAAAAAAAAAAAAAAAAAAAAAAAAAAAAAAAAAAAAA